>QUTJ01031551.1:0-12687 GCA_003573635.1 Goniomonas avonlea | reverse complement strand
AGAGACAGAGTGAGTGTGTGTGTGTGTGAGAGAGAGAGAGATAGCGAGCGAGAGGGCGTTGCGCACCTGCGGCGTTTCAGTTAGATAGAGAATCTCTCTCGCCCGCTATCTCTCTCTCACACACACACACACACACTCACTCACTCACTCACTCTGTCTCTCTCACTCACTCTGTCTGTCTCACCCTCTCACTCACTTTGTCTCTCCCGTCTCTCTCTTTCTTCCACGCGACCCATGCACCAGTAGCCCCCTGAATGCCTCTCTCTCCCTCTTCGCCCTCTGACAAAGTGAGTGAGAGGGTGAGACAGACAGAGTGAGTGAGAGAGACAGTGTGTGTGTGTGAGAGAGAGAGAGAGAGCGAGCGAGTTAGATAGTTTGCTCTCCCGTCTCTCTCTTTCTTCCACGCGACCCATGCACCAGTAGCCCCTTGAATGAGATTCCCGCCTCTCTCTCCCTCGTCGCCCTCTGACAAAGTGAGTGAGCGGGTGAGACAGACAGAGTGAGTGAGAGAGACAGTGTGTGTGTGAGTGAGAGAGAGAGAGAGAGATAGCGAGCGAGTTAGATAGCCCATGTACCAGTAGCCCCTTGAATGACATGTCCCGCCTCTCTCTCCCCCCCGCTGTTTTTCTCTTCCAGACGCAGCGTCTGTCACACGCAGACGCACGCGCACTCACACCGACGCGTATGCTTCCCTCCTCCCGCTGCCTGTCGCTCTCTCGCCACTCCCCAGTCACCCTTTTCGTTGCACTGGCACTGCACGGGTGGCTTGTTAATCGTTGTCTCGCGTCCCTCTTCGCCCTCTCCCTCTCCCTCTCCCCCCTCTCCCGCTCCGTCCCCCCCTCTCTCTCCCTCCCTCTCTCTCCCTCTCCCCCTGCACTTGGCACGCACGTGCCCCACCACGTCCAGGAGCACGCTCTCTCTGCTCCGTGCCCTTTTATCCGCACCACTCATGCACCAGTATCCCTTGAATGAGATGCCTCCCTCCCTTTTCCCTCTCCCTTTCCCTCCCTCTCCCCCTCCCTCTCCCTCTCCCTCTCCCCCTCTCTCTCCCTCTCCCTCTCTCTCCCTCTCCCCTGTAACGAGGATGCACTAGGTACGCAAGTGGCCCCCCACGTCCAGGTGAAGCAGCACCTAACCGTCTCAGCTCCGTGTACGCTAATGCAATGTACAACCGGACCGACCCCCAGGTGAGTGAGAGTTTGCGCCTGTTGATAGATTGTCCGCTGGTCTGCTTCCTCCTCCCCCTCCTCCCCTCCGCTCCTCTCTCCCTAATCGATTTGTCCGCAGGCAACGGCAGCGCAGGCGTCTTACCACACCGCAAGGCCTGGCCAAGATGGTCAAAGCCAAACACCGCAATACGGTGGCGGGGTGTATGGGCAGGGGGTGCGTTGCATTTTCCCCTGTTGATGCAATGTGTGGTGATTGGTGGTGTTTGGTGTATCATCGTTGAGATTCTGGTTTGTTCGGTGTTATGTTGTGGCGATTGGTCACGGTTCCATGACAGGCTTCTCCGCAACAGAACCCGCAGTACTCCAACATGGTCAGCGCTCCCCAACACTGATGTTCCTGTTGAGGATGGCCAAAGATGTCTGCAACCAGTGGCCTTTCTTCGGCTGCTATAGTCCAAAAGGTCTGGGATCCTCTCTATGGATTCATACTTTGTTCGGCATCGTGGATCTCTGGCTGTTGGACAGTCATGGATTTATGACTGTCAGGGAACGTAACTGGCTAATTTACATCTGCTCCTTTTGGGGGGAGACTGATGCTTTGCGGGGTCATTCCGACCTTTCGATCATACCCCGTTCTGGTGCCGACCAAAAATCGTGCATCTCTGTACAAGAGTTCTTTGGGACAGTCTCCTTGACATATAATCTGATGTATGAAATACCTTTTTGTTTGAAACAGATGTATGAATTTCCCTTCTGCTTCACGCGTTCAGAGAGCAAGAAAGTTTATCATGCCATGGAACGAACTTTTTTGGGCCCTGCTTGCTAGTCCAGAAAGAGCGCTTACATGCCATCTGGTGGTCTGGTGAAAAACATGAAAACAAGCGACCTAAGACAAGCTCACCTCCGCTCAGGCGGTTGCCGCCCCAGAGACCGGCGCCACCGCTGCCGTCCACCATGCCCATGGAACCCTGATAAGTCCTCATGAATTCAAAAGTCCTTCAACACAAGGTTTCTCAAGCAAACTTACGTAGGCCGACTTCTTCTGGGACGTGCGGTCGACGGATGCGAACTTACGGGGGATGTCACTCCTGTTCGGACTTCAGGGTTGAAACCGTGAACACGTAGCTTGAAATGAAACCGACACACACACTCCCTGACACAGACACACTGCGAGACTGAGATTGTCGACTCACCAGAGAAGCTTGGCCAACATTTTTTTTGATTTCACAAGGCTTTGGCTGTTCGATGCTCATACACGAGCCGCAGCTTCCCTAATGGATCGATACTGGCCAATTTGAGTCAAATTGCGGTCAAATGCAACGAAACGGCAATAAAAGGAAGCAACGGCTGTTTGCAACAACCAAACGAAGAACATGTTTTTCGGGATCACATTGCTTGGCGCCCCCAGCCCTTACGACATCTTGAAGTACGACAGCGCTGCATGCGTGTCCACTGCTGATTTCCTCACCGCTTTTCGGTCGGTGGCCTCTGCGGGCCAGCTTGTTGTGAATCAAGAGAATATTGCTGCGTTGCTGCGCGATGCCCTCGGTGGCGATCGCGATCCTCTTCAGGACGACATTGATTTCTTCTTGTCCAAGTGGCCAGAGGGACACGTGATCAACCAGATGGACTTCTCGATTGCTTTGAAAGCGTACCACGACATCCATGACTTGAAGCCTGCCAAGGAGTACGTCAGTTTCCGGCAGCTGCGAGATGACAAGATTAAACACAAGAGGCCGATTGCGGATCCTCACCAGTCTATGCGGCATATGGCCACAACCAATCAGGAGTATGGGTGGGGCGGAGCTGCCACCACCAAAGCTTCAATTGCCTCGAACTTGAGCGGCAACATTTTTGCCCACAAGCCATCGTTCCTCTCGTTCTACAGCGAGTTTGTGACATGCGCTGAGGATGGCCGCGACTTTGTTCCCGGGCCCACCTTGAGGGCTGTTGAGCACGGACCTTGAACGGCCACAAACCGCATCTGTCTTTTACTCGACCCAACTTTAAATTGACAATTCGATCGCGAGCACGGTAGCTTCCGGTGCTGCCGGTCGTTTGTCCAAGATCCAGGGCGCTTTCATCTTCGAACCCAGGCATTTGGTTCTCGTGACGCCGATCGGCCAGTTCGGCTTGAAATAAACACAGTCGCTACAATTTTCATCGTACTCTCAAGCGCCATTACAAAAGCAGCACACACCGCACGTTATTGCCTCCCAGTGGACGATTATGCTCATGTTATGGTCATGTGACGGCATTTGAGTTGTGCTCATTCACCGTTGTTGGAGGTCACAGATGAGTTGAACAACCTGGTCACAACTTCCATGCTGCTGTGAATGACATCGCCATGATAATGGCAAGTAAAGGACCACCCAATCGGTTTTTCAGCACACTCTGCACCTTTTCAACAGACACTCCAGCGTGCGGTGCTTCAGCGGGGATGAATAATGCGGTCCTGAAGTATGGCATCCACGCATGGATCCCTCCCTCATCTCCGCTCTTCTCTCCCCCTCTCTGCTGCTAGACGATGCAGTTCTCTCGCTCCCCTCCCTCCCAGTCCCCCCATCTCTTCGACTGAAACCGCCTGATCCAGCCAGACTGACGTCTACTTCATCCGATGGTCGAACCTGAGTCGGGTGTGTGCCAATTTCGACTGGTGATTCAATTTCAATGTAGAGGTGATTCGTTGTGGAGGCCAAGGACTCGTTTTTTTCTTGGTTTTTTGCATATTTTTGCGATTTTTTGCATATTTTTGTGTTTTTTTGCATATTTTGGCGATTTCTGCGGAAATTCGATCCGAACCATGTATGAACCTGACTTGATCGTCGTTTAGCAAAGTTGTATTATCGACTTATCAAAAGGAGATCGCGGGATCCCTTCGGTGTTTGCCAGCCACACAATGTCGACTGGCCGACACCTGTTCCTCGTGTCCTCGATCTTGTGGGCTGTCGCTGGTGTGCCCATCAGTTCAGAATATGAAAGAACGGCGGCGGAAAATCCTTGCTGTAGCGTTTGCGTGGCGCCGCAGGAGAAGTACTATTCGGTTGACACGACACACAACATGTGCGGCGAGGCATGCATGAACCCCCATGACTTCCTACTCTACAAGATCTTCGAAAGGAACTTGGAGAAAGCCCCCGACGATACTCCTTGTGCTAGTCACAATTTTCGATCCTATAATTCCACTGTGACCCACGGCTTCGGGCCGATCAAGATGACCCTTGATCTCTACAACGCCGACACTGGAGTAAGCAAGGTTTCGTTGTACAGGATCCTGGACAAGGAATGCGGGCAGATTGCTGTCAGCGAGGCCATTGCCAAAGCTGCCAAGGCTGTTCCCGGAGTAATGGAAGGCACATGCGCGGACGTGGGGTACACAGTCGCCAAGGCCGACGACTCCCCTTTCGGCGAGTTTGACGCCATCTTCATCAAACCCGTGGCCAAGCTTGCGGTCAGGCTGGAGGAAGACACAAAATGTTCACCGGTTACTCCTGTCGGCCCAAGCTTAAACTTGACAGAGTGGGCTCGCGCTTCATGGTATCCACAGCAGCAGCAGCTCACTGGATACCAGCACCTTGACGACCTGTTTTGCGTTACCGCGACGTACCAAGCAGGCGAAGAGCATCATGATAAAGTCCCTTTCTTCGAAGGCGAAGTTATCGCAGTTCATAACTACGCTACAAAGGGCTCTACCTCCGGCACCCCCGAGCAACCAGACAACAAAACGGTCCTCTGCGCGCGTGTACCGGACGCTACGAACCCGTCCAAACTCCTCGTGGCACCCTGTTTCTTGCCTAATTTTCTCGCAGGCGATTATTGGATCATTGCTGTGGGGGATGAGACTGGCGAAAATGCCAGTGCTGAGCGCTACGAGTGGGCCGTTGTCAGTGGTGGGCAGCCCACAGTTGAGTACTCCGATGGCTGTACAACCAAAGAGACAGGCACATATGGTGGTGTTGGCATGTGGATATTCAGCCGTCAGCCTGTTGCGAACCAGTCCGTCGTTGACCTCGCTCGGGCCGCTATGGTGAAGCAGAACATCACGTTGAGCAGATTGCACCCTGTGGATCATACCAATTGCTCGTTTGCTGGTGCATTCATCAAGCCGGACACTGCTGCTTGATTTTCGAGATTGATCATATTTGAGGGAATAAATCCTGGCTAAATCAACCGTCTCGGTGCGACCCTAAAGAATTTAAAGCACAAGATGCGTGAAGAAAATGCGAACATCAAATAATGCAGCGTTGTGTAGAGAAACCAAGGCATGTGTCAAAACACGGCGTTTGGAGTCCCCAATAAGAAGAGCAGAGTGGAAGGACTGATCGACATTCCTTGCGACGACGTCGTGTCCGATCGACATTCCTGACCCTATGGCAACCCAGACAAGAATTTTGGATTGATTATTATTGTAGAACACTGAGACTGCACTGAAATACTGCACCCTCGAGAATTTCGTCCCACCTACGAGTTCACGAGAGTGTCGCCCTGCCTACGAGTTCAATAGGAGAACACCTTCCTGGTGGGCATATCCTCCCTGATCCAGTGATCGTACACGTTTTGTGGACGATCCATCTCGGCTTGGTGCGTGTAACGGGCGGTGTTCTTCCAGGAGCGGTGAAAGCCATGAGCCTTCAATGGCTGTGCAGTCTCCATTCGTCGCTGGTTGCACCCCTCAAACATCATCTTCATGTGCTGGCGCCAGTTCTCCTCTCGGGCCTCACGGTCCTGCAGCAACATGTAAATTGCAAGTTTCCTCACAATCGAACGCACCTCCATGTGATTCTTGATCCAGCTGCCAATGGCAGTCCCAAAGGTTCCAGTCGTCATTGCGAAAGCGGCTTTCGTTGTCAACGAGGTGCCGTTTGACAGATTTCAACGCAAACTGCCTTGGCCCGTATGGACTGCGATACTGTAAATTGACAGGCGGCGAACATGGCCCAAGCCCAAGACTTCACTTTCCCAGAGTTCTATGATTTCCCTCCATTCTTCTCGTGCGTTTCAAAGTCCTAACGGCGAGGCCTTACATCGGCTTTGAACAGGAAGCAAGTGAATAAGGACGTCGAGGAGAAACGGGTTGCTCTCTGGCAGAATCTCATTCTATCGTATTGCAAGGCAAACAAAACGTACCTGCTTGACTCCCAAGAAGCCTTGAACAGTCCTCTGTTTCATCACGCCAGAATAAACCGTACGCTGTTTCTATGCAGGATCCAACTCTCTGACCGCAAGCAGGACGCCTCACTGCTGAGGATGCTCTTTACTTGTTGGGAAGGCTTGTGGCGGCAGGTGCGCGAGGATGGTTTGGTTCGCTTCTCAAACCTCTCCAGGAAATGCGGAATGGGAAACTAAAGATCATCGGCGCTGCTTTGTATTCTGGAGGAAGCCCGAGGAATGGGCGTCCCAGATTTTTCAATGGGTGCGTCGATCTTTAATGAGATTGAAACATCAGTGACCCTGTGACAGGTGGTTGAAAACGGTTTTCTTGGAAATGTTATGACTGTATATGAGCTTTCTCACGGTGACGACACTCGCGGGGCTGGTGCGTGAATGATGTTGTGTTTGTTTGCACTGCACTGATGGTCGTATCTTGGCCTCTTTGACACTATCTCAGCCTTTTACGACTTGGATGACACTGTCTTGCTGAAAGCACTCCAGTGTTTGGAAAAACAGGTGCGCTGGTTGCCAGATTTCACAGTGTCGTTGTCTTTCTCCCATTATGATTCTTGAGTCTAACGTTGCTTTATTTTTCGGATTTCTTTCTGTGTCCGACACCTCGGTTGTGAGTTTTCACTTTGTTGTGCAGGGAAAGGCAGAGATTTTCCAGTCTGACACGTCTGGGGAGAGTGGCGTCAAGTTCTTTTCTGCTTGAACGGCGGAAGCAGGCCCCAAAACTATGTTGCTGCTTGAGGAGCACCGGCCCGCAGAGTTTTTGCTTGAACGGTGGAGACTGGGCCAAACTGGACAATGGGCCAAACTATGTGGACGGTGGAGCCGCGATATGGCTGTCTAGCGGCTCTCTATCCATATCGCCGCACCAGCAGCCAATGGCTCGAAGTCCCAGGACTGCGGAGTGTGAGATCGGTGCCTCACGAGACGATGAAACTGTCGATTCTGAGACCACACCTGCGGTCCTTGCGACCACGTCGAGCGAGACCGTGCAGAGAAATTCTGGACACATTGATCATGTGTGGCTATCTCTCTCTTTCTCTCTCTCCCTCTCAGAGAGAGGCCGTTTGGTGGCTGGACGAATCCACTTTTTGTGCAGCGGTGCTCTAGCGCGACTGACACCTTGCTCTTGTACGGATCACGGATGTACTTAAAAATCATGATTACCGAACCCAGTTTCTGGTATATTTCCCGTCGGTCCTTGAAAGCATGATAACCACAACGACTGCTGTGCCACGGTGCTCAGTTTTTCAAGTCCATTGAGACTGGAGAAAATATTCGGAGCACCGTGACGGTTCATGCAAACAATCTGAATTAATTCAAGCCCATGAGTGAGAGCGAGCGAGAGAGTGTATTCAAACATCCTGGAAACCACTAGCGGCACAACACACCCCTATGGGAATTCAATGATTGAGAGATCGAGACTCTGAGGGGGAGAGAGAGCGGCAGAGAGTGAGTGTGTCACTATGTGTGTGTGTGTGTGTGTGTGTGTGTGCTCAAACCACCTACTAGCCGGAACTGCGCGTACAGCGCAACCACAACTGCTGATCTGGCTCAGCGTTTTATGAGACACCAGAGAGCCAGAGACACGTAGTGAGGAGAGGCGGAGAGATCATTAAGTCATTGGTGTGTCTTTCCTGGCAGTGCACAGCGGTCTGCTCGGAGTGTTTTCCGTGGCGGTGACCTGCTCTCTCGATGGCACCGCTGGCGCTAGCTCGATCGCCCGATCAGCGAAACGGCCTTCGCGAGGTCAGAGAGTGTCATCTAAAGGACGAAAGGGCACTGGGCCTCTTATTTGCAACAGCAATACTCATTGTTCATGTGGATCATGGTTGCCATTCAACTTGTGGCTGCTACGCAGTTCCTAGTGGTTTGAATAATCTCTCTCTCACTCTCTGTGAAGAGGCGGATTCGAGTCCGTTTAACCGCCAACGCGATGAGCATGACTCCTGTGTGTGGCTGACTCCCTCTCCCTGGTCACTGATCAGCGAGTCATCATTCAAGGCAGGTAATAACCGCGATAGCGTCAGCAAATATCTTCCCTAATAAATCTGCGTCAGGCCGGCCCCAGCCGGCAAGACAACATGCAACAGGAACACTTTGAAGTCGTCGTCGTTGGGGCCGGGACGACCGGGGCTTCGACGGTGCATCATCTCGTTGCCAGTGGAATGCGCAATATGCTCTGCCTTGATGCTGGCAGTGTGGGCCGCGGGCGCCCTGAGACAGTTCTGGATGTACCCGATGACGCTCCCGTCGACGTCGGCGCCGATGAGCCCGAGGCGGAGAAGCAGTATTCGCCCTTCACCTCTGGCTCGGCTGTCTTTGATGGCGGTAAGAGAGGACCTGCCTGCATCAAGATGATTGTGACTCTTCCGCCGTACAAGTCTCTGGAAGAGTTTGCCGAGGAGCATGGCTGGGAGGGTGTCAAGATGTACCTCCGCGCTGCTGCTCGTGGTCGTGACCTCGAGGTGTCCCTGGCACGACAGGTGCTTCCAGACCCAAAGCGCCAAGTCAAAGTGTTGGGGTCAGTGATGGTGGCTCCTGAGGAGGACTTGGCCGCTTTGCGCAACGAGTTCCAATTGCTCCAGGAGGTGGGATGCGAGTGTTCATGGCTGACAGTGGAGCAAGTCAACGAGATGCACGGGAAGGCCGCAGGCTTTGCGGGCGGCATCATGTTCCCGCATGATGCAATCATTGACTCGACCACGTTCGCCCGTTCCCTCCTCCGCAAGGCCGTTGCCACCGGCGCAGTGAAGCTCCGTGAGGGAACGACCGTCGAGGAGGTTGCCGCGCTGCCCGACGGATCTGCGCAGCTGCGCCTCGCGGACGGCTCAGTGATCAAAGCCAAGCGGGTCGTGATCTGCACCGGTGGTACGTGCTCGCAGTTTCTGTCTCGCGCATTCCTCATGCTGACGCCACATCGCAGGCGCTCTCCTCCCCGTGTCTGACATTGGTAGTGCATTTGGGACCCGTGGCCTCCTTCGGCCCTGTTGGTCCTACCTCTCAGCGCTCCCATCCGCCCCTGCGGACTCGCCAAATTTCTTCACCTTCGGGTTCTCACACGACTGGAGCTTCAGTGATGGCTTCTGCCGCATCTCGGGGCAGGACCACTACAGCGCACTAAAACGACCTCGGTGCGGTGCTGTTGTGTGATCTCTTGTGCCCACATGGCCTCTGTAGCTCTGCTCCCCTTGAGCCACGACGACTAGTCACCAACTAGTCACCAACTAGTCAAACAACCCAACATCCGCCAACAATCCGCACCAACTAGTGCACTGAGCTGGAGGTGTTGTCCTCCACAATAGGGAGGTTCCGAGCCAGTGAGCTGTCAGATTTGTCAAATTACCGGACCGTAGTTTTGACCCGACGTTGGTGTGTGTGTGGGTGCGGGTGTGTGTGTGTGTGTGTGTGTGTGTGTTCCCGTTTACGATAGCTGATTATGATGCTCCCAAAAACAGAAATTATACGTGCCAGACCCGTTGTTTTGACCCGACGTCCGGGTGAGCTAGTGTGTGTGTGTGTGTGTGTGTGTGGGTGTATGTTCCCGCTTCCAAGCTGATCATGATGCCGAGACGGCCGAATTTATTCATGCCAGACCCGTAGCTGTCTCTCGTAACATCCTATCACTCGTTTTCAGTCGTAGACTGTGAGTGTGTCACGCGTGTTCCCTCTCCCCCCTATTGACCAGAACAGATAAGGAATGTGATCTCGGTTGATTACAAAATTATGTCACCACCAGTTTGAGCTGTCGCCCCCCCCCCCTTTAGTGGTTAAAAAATCACGTACTAGTACGTGAAACACGTAGTCGTACTGCTAAATTGATTTTTCCAATGACGATAGCCAATGTTTTGAGGATGGATTGATCCGGGATTCAAACTAGAGCGAGACCACAAAGTCCCCCGTTCCATCTCGCTCGCTCTCTCTTTCTCTCTCTCTCTGCCTGCTTCCTGTGTCAGGAGTGGGAGAGGGAGAGTGTGCTCTACGGACCGAGGAGAGAGTTATTCGGCGGGGGGGGGGGGGACTCATACAGTGGAAGTGGCAGAGTGTGCCATAAAGGGACGACAGAATATCAGCATGTGATGGATGTCAAGACGATCTCTGTATGACGTCTGTTGGATAACAGATAGGAAAACAAGTAGGTGATTTTCCCTGAGTTTCCCTGAGTTCCTGAGCGCGACCCTGAGCTCAGAGATTCCAAAGGCCTAGTGACGTTAGATATCTGTATGATCCTGCCGTAACTCAGGTGGCGGTGTGTGGAGGTGTGGGAGGTGTGTGGGGTGTTCACTGGTGGTGGTGCGGGAGGTGTGTAGCAACAGCGAGTGCTCACTCCGAGAGGGGGGGTGCTGGACGTGTGTGGTGCGGAAGTCGGGAAGCGACAGCGAGGGTGACTGTCTGCACTCGTGCTCACCCAGCCCCGCAGCTGGCAGGAGCGGTGCGAAAAGCTCGCGGAGTGGGGCTGGGAGAAGTATCCCTTCCTCCCCCGCGTCGACGACTACCCACAGCGCTACGGCGTATACACAGAAACCCCCGACACGCTCCCCCTCGTCGGCAGCCTGTCGGACGACTCCCCAATCTTCTACATCGTGGGGTGCAACGCCTGGGGCCAGGCCTCGCTCTCGGCCGCCGCCGCCTTGATGCCGGGCCTCCTGGGGAGCCGGAAGTTCTCGGCGGAAGAACTGGAGACGTTGAACCTCTTCTCCATCCGGAGGTTCACGACCAAGTACGCCAACACGCAGCCGCAGGCGCAGTGGGGCGCTAAGGAGGCGCGCAAGCCCTGGATGCTGGCCAAGCTGTGAGCGGCAGCGGCGGCGGAGGAGGCCGGGAGATTGCGGGCGAGATTACGGGAGATGTGGCGGCGAGATTACGGGAGATGTGGGAGATTGCGGCGAGCTCCGTCCCAGCGGTTCCACGACCAAGTGCGCCAGGACTCCCGGGGGATTGCGGCCGAGATTGCGGGAGATGTGGGAGATTTGCGGCGAGGTGTGGGGGGTCCTCGGACGCTGAGAGAAGGGAGAGTGGGCTGAGAGAAGGGAGAGTGGGCTGCGTGGAGGGGGGCGTGCAAGCCATGGATGCTGGCCGAGCTGTGAGGCAGCCGGACTGGCCGCCTCCTTCCTTGTAAACCAGCTGTAACTGGCCTTATATTAAACGAGCCTGGCAAGTGATGAGAGTGGACGAGAAGCCTATTCGTATTATGTTTATGTTTATAGTTGTGAGGATTTATTATTAATAGATTTCGAAGATAAATATCGGAGGCTGATTTTCCCTGGTTGAGGAGAAAAAGCCCAGCTGTGTGGGGCGGCAGGGGGGAGCGCAAGCCATGGCTGGTGGCCGAGCTGTGAGGCAGCCGGGACTGGCTCGCCTCGCTCCTTGGTAAAATCATCGCCAAAAAACGATTGTGAGTTTTCCATGGGACGAGAGTGCCAAGGCGCTCGAAACAGTTTGTTTATTGACAAGGTCTGTTACACCCATTAACACTAATGTGAACGGTCACGTTTGCAGCGAACGCGCACTAGCGCTAACGTCGGGCCTAATGTATGGCGTTATGAGGACGAATATCTGGTCCCCGGGAGTGCGTATGAAGCAATCAAAGTTGTCACAGTGGGCAAGTCACGACAAAGCATAATGGCGTGAAAACACCGCCCGGCAGGGGCGGGAAGTCAAGTGGCGTTTCTACTCTCACGTAAGTTCTCCTGAGGAAGATTTGATCAAATAGCATTGTGCTCGATCAGCACGGCATGACCACGATCACCACGTGATCACAATCACCGAGTGATCACAATCACCATCAGATCAAGATCTCTAGAGATGCAGCAACTACGCTTGCACAAAGGGCCAGAAGACGTCGCGAGAGCGTCACAGATAGATCGTGATCAGTGATCAACATCACCATCGGAAAGATCAGTACGTTCACAGTCGGGCCGACTCGGGCGTCTAATCAAATCGAGTCAAATACAAGAGTCAATCGTGATCACTGGATCACGCTGTGTAATCAATGAGGGAGCCAGAACACTAGTGGTCACGATCACCATATCTACCGATGCAAATACTGGATGAAGACAGAATATCATCCGCATCCTCACTAGATCTCAGCCAAGATCGAGAGCCAGATTCGCGATCACGATCACCAGATCACAGATCGCAACCAGGATCTATCCCCACGAGAGGCACAGATTCGAGATCGCACTCATGATCGATCTCCGCGAGGGCCTGAAAGCGATCACGATCACCAGATGGCACTCATGATCTATCTCCGCGAGAGCTAGAGAGCGAAGCGGCGCCGTGTGCCGCAAAGAACCCACCAAGGAACTGGTTGAGGCACTGTGCCTCCCCTGTGTTTGGAAGGGCCAGGATTTGC
>QUTJ01031550.1:0-12653 GCA_003573635.1 Goniomonas avonlea | reverse complement strand
AATTCCACCCAAGCCCCACAGCTCCACCCCCCACATCTCCACCCACCCCCGGGCCCACAACAACAAAGGCAACCACGCCGCCACAGCGACGTGCGTATTTTCACCAACAATAAATTGCTATTTCTTTCTAGGGCGCAACGAGTTGGCCTGGCCAAGGATTACCGTGTGGTCCAGAGAGTCGCTGACCTCTGACATGACATCAGACCCATCCCAGACGACCCGCTCAGCCTCCGGCCCTCTGGCCCTGGGAGTCGAGGAGTCGACACACAGTCTTGGGCTTGTGTCGCCCATGCGCCGCTTGACCACTAGGTTGCCATCACACAGGTTGACAACCCCGGCGGCTCCAGCAGGACTGAAGGAGGGGTCTAGACCCGCGCCGTGTAAGGAACCGCTCCGGCTCCGAAGGCCTGTGTCTGCACCCACACCTGGGGGGCAAGGTCACGGACAGGGAAGGTAAGGAGTTGGTGCAGCGTGCTGCTGGAGTGAGCGAGCGAACGGGCGAGTGAGTGCGAGGCAGATATGCTTGCTCTCGACGACACAGATATCGCACTGAAATGCCTGGTACTAAGGTGTCGGTCTGGGGGGAGACAGAGAGGGCGACGGTGGGGGGCATCACTACTTCGGGAAGGTACGTCGATGTCAGCGTCGCTCTTTCGGGAAAGGATAGCTATGTGTCGTTACAGCGTAACACCCTACCAGCTCCGTCGACGGGCGAGTTCTCCCAGTGCGAAGGCGGAACAACAACCTGGTCGAAGCTCGTGGAACAGGACTCGCCGCCAGGCAGGGGCACGCCTGGCGGTTTGAGCGGCTTGAACAGGAGTTTTGGCAGGGGTGGGAGTTCGCTGGCTGGAGGACTGGGCTCTGGTGCGAGGGAGGGCTGCAGGAGTCGTGAGTCTCAGGTGTGTGCTTTGGGGAGCAAGGGAGAGGGAGAGGGAGTGGCAGTGGGAGAGGGAGAGGGAGAGCGAAAGGGAGAGGGAGAAGGAGAAGGAGAGGGAGAGGGAGAGAGCGAGCGAGCGACAGTCGAGCTTTGGAGAAGAACAAGCGAAGGGTCCGCCCGTCGAGAACCAGGAGAGAGGAGAGGAGAGGGGAGAGGGGAGAGGGAGAGGGGAGAGGACAGACGCGACAGAGGGAGTCGAGCCCACACCTCCGAGAGCCAGGAAGACAGGGCGTCTACTCGACGAGATAGAGGGAGAGAGAGGGGGAGGAGGGAGGAGGGCGGGGGAGGAGAGAGGGAGAGGGAGAGGGAGATGGAGCGACAGGGTGATAGGCAGATTCACACCCTCCGAGAACCAGGTAGACCAGGGCGACCACTCGACCGAGATAGAGGGAGAGGGAGGGGGAGAGGGAGCGGGAGAAGAGAGAGGAGAGAGGGAGAGGGAGGGAGCGAGCGACAGGGAGATAGGCTGATTCACACCCTCCGAGAACCAGGTAGACCAGGGCGACTCGACCGAGATAAGGGAGGGGGAGGGAAGGGGGAGAGAGGCGAGAGGGAGAGGGAGGGAGGGAGCGACAAGGGAGACGAGCTGGAGAGAAAACAAGCAAGGGGTCCACACCCGTCGGGAGCCAGGAAGACGACTCGATCGAGATACATGGAGAGGGAGATGAGAGAGGAGAGAGGGGAGAGAGGAGGGAGGGGAGAGAGAGGAGAGAGGAGAGATGCGAGAGGGAGGGGGAGAGGAGGGGGAGAGAGGAAGGGAGAGAGGGAGGGGTGACAAGAGGGGGACGAGGTGGTCCGCACCCGTCGGGAGCCAGGAAGACCAGGGCGACCACTCGACCGAGAGAGCAGCTGCGGGGGGGGCGCCCCGACTGAGCCTTCAGTACTCGTGTCAGCGTCGGGTGCTGATGCTGGCGCCAACGCCAACCCGAATCTGCTCTGCATCGCTGCCAAAAACCCTGACTCGGCCGAACCCTTGCAGTGGCCGCGCTGTGGGCACGAGTTAGCGCCGCACGCAGAGTGCGTGTTCTGTTCTCAGGAAGGTCTATTTTGGTGTCGGGCGCACATACCGGAGCAGAAGCGAGGGCCCCTTGCATCAGCAAGTCTTCCAACTTTGCGAGGTTGTGCGTGACAGAGTCAAGCATGGATTCCTCAGCCACTGTCCAAGGTCGCGTTGTGAGACGCCTGCCCTTATATCTGGTGGCAGCCACTTTGCGCTCAACCTCGAGAAATATCGACACCAACACCTGGGGGCCGTCGTGAGAAAATGGTTCTTCAAACGAGTGATCTATCTCCCCAAAAACCTCACCCTGGAAGCCTCACCCTGGAAGCCTCACCCTGAAACATCCTGGAAGCCTCAACTGCGAAACGTCCAAAAAGAACCACCATCAGACAACACGACGTGCGAGTTGAGCCACAAACCCGCTCACATGTGCCCTGGGGAGACAGACAGAGACCGACAGACCGACAGACAGAGACCGACCGACAGACAGACAGAGACCGACAGACAGACCGACAGACCGACCGACCGACCGACAGACACACACGCACACAGAGTATTCAAGCGAGAGGCAGGGTGGGGTGAGAGCAGCAGTACAGACCCCCCCCCCCTCCCGCTCTCTCCCTCCCTCTCGCTTTCGCACCCACTCCCAGTCCGCACCTGTCGCTTAGCAGCGAGCTGGTCTAGCAAATCCAGAAATCCATCCTGCCGCAGCTCCTCGTCAACACAGTCCAGAGCCGAATCCATCTCCGTCTGCGAGCTGTGGCTCCTGTACACGTCCGAAAAGTTGGAGCCCACAATGGTGACCGGCAGCGCTACGACCAAAATGCCGATGAGCATTCCCAGGCCTGCAATGAGCTTGCCTGGGACGGTGACAGGACGTGCGTCACCGTATCTGCAGGTTTGGATCAATCCCCCGAGATGGCAGAGGGTTCTGCGAGGGCGACAACCTCACGGACTCAAACATGAAAATCCCACGGTCCCCGAAACCCTGAACCTCACCCCTCACCCTCCACCTCACCCCTCCCTCTCCCTCGCCGCCGTCCTCACCCCTTCCTCTCCTCCTCACCCCTCCCTCCTCCTCACCCCTCCCTCCTCCTCACCCTCTTCCTCACCCTCCCTCCTCCTCACCTAAGTCCAGAGGTGGCAGTCTGCCAAGGTTCACAGGCCGCTGCTGCACGCACAGCACGACTGTTTCAAGATGCGATACGACAGCGAGAGGGATTGGGTGACAGTTTGACGGGCTCGCGACTGCCACGCACTCTGTGTCTGCCAAGGTTGACATAGTGCATTGACCAGACTGGCCGCTGACAACAGCACTGCAACAGACACTGTCCTGACAAACACACTTGCCTTGCGGACAATAGCACGCTGCCTTGACAAGCACACTCCCTTTGGACATGGACACTGCCATCCACAACCCAGTATTGCTCGGGGCTAAACCTCGGACAGCTGGAGCCTCATAAACTTAACAGCCGATAGTCGGCAACGCACCCGACGGTTGTCATCGTGACTACTGCCCACCAGCACGCTGCGGGAATGCTTTGGAACGGATCAGGTGGTATGTGCCCGTCAACAAAGCTGCGGCCGGTGGTTCAGACTGTGGCCTCACAACCGAGACAGACGTGTACGGGTGCCGCACATCGTTTGTCCAACGCACCTCTCCTCATATGGATCGTACATGCCCTTTTCCAGAAAATAGATCGCACCAGCAAAGATAATAATTACTGGAGGAAAAGGTAAGCTGAGGAGACAAGCAGTAAGGACTTACCAACAAAGAAAATGAACACCAGCACCATCAGCGCACTCCCACTCCGCCGCAGAGTTTCCATAAGCAACGTGAAGTGCACGGAATGCTTGGACATCTTAAACACGCGAAACACACGGAATAAACGGATGGACCGGAGAACTCGAAGATCTGTCAGACCATCGACCATATTGCCCATGGTGAGCTCCAGATAGAATGGGAGGATGGCCAGAATGTCCACCGTGTTGAGCAGGTCTGCGAAGTCATGAGTGGGGCCCAGAGAGGGGAAACGCAAGTACACATCACAACCAAAAATGTGTGCTGGAATTGACGTACTGAAAATGAAATCCTTGAGGTTTGGGCAGGTCACCAGCCGACAAACGTACTCCCAAGAAAAAAAAGAAACCACGATCACCTCGATTAGATGCCTGATCAACAAAGGTAAGGGAAAACGGCACCGGTCCGAGTGCAAGAGTACTGACCAAGCACGTCCGTGCATCGCCAGCTCAGGGAGTGACTCGAGAACAAACGCTATCGTCGACAGCGCAATGAGGAGAAGAGAAACACAATTTAAAATTTTCGCCTGCGGCTGGTGAGTAGGAGCCAGGGTCCACAACACTTGGTACCAGTAAATTTTTCCCTGGATTCTCAAATGTGGCGTAGATCTCTGGGAGTCTAGACTTATACTTCGCGAATGCTCGCTTTAAACGAGATACTCTCGGTAATGGTGGTGGAGTTATCAAAGCACGAGCTCTGTGCTGGGCAAGAGCTGCATACGATGCAGCTCGAAATCGTGTCAAACTTGGAGAGTGTGGGTCGTGGTCCGGCTTCAACGCGTTGGCCTGATTCCACAGAGCACGCCGTTGCACCTGCAGTTTTGCATGTTCGATAAACTGTCGGGCCCGCTCTCGAGCAAGTCCAGACGATTCCCACTGGCGTCGAAAATCTCGACCAGCACGATTAGCTCCGGCAGCCCGAGCACCAGTGGTGGCCATTATTCACCGCAAAAAAAAAAACTGTTCACTCGGAAGTGCTCGCCATCTCCAACTTGAACGTTTGCCGCAACAGAAAACGAACCCCACCCTCCTCATCCAGCCCCTGGATCGGCTGAAAGGAAAAATTGGGCCAAAATTGCCTTAACAGCGCCCTGAACAGCGGAAAGCTATCGGAAGCTATCCCATTTCGGTTTTAAATTGAAGGTGAGAGGGCGCTGTTGCTGTATCTCTAATCACAAAAACAGCGGATAGATACGGAGGAGTAGGGGTCGGACCCTACAGAGCCCGGTCCGGCCCGTCCGGGTAGATAAAGTAGGTACTGTTCAAGTTATCGTACACCTCGTTTTTTACATACAGGAATCTTGGCATGGCGCGTCCAGCCCTCCCCTTCGTGAAGATGCGTGGCTTCACCAACGACTTCATCGTTGTCGATGCTCGAAAAAACGATATATTCAACCGAGTGACTGAACCGCATTGCGCTCGGGCTCTTGCAGACCGTAGGAAAGGCATCGGGGCCGATCAGGTAGCTGCCGTCCTGTCGAAAGCACGACTGACCTTCGTAGGTGATTGTGCTCTGCGAAGGCAACGGCGAATCTGATGTATTTATGGTAATTTGTGGCTGGTGTTCCAGAACCCTCACGCGCGCAGCGCATTATCAACATTGATGGTACCGAGGTGACGGCTTGTGGCAATGCGACGCGATGTATCGCATCTCGCATCCTCCATGAAACTAAGAAGGAGAAGGTGGTGATTCAAACTAAAGCAGGACTTTTGCGGTGCTGGTTTGATGATGAGGTTGGCTAAGCGGCGATTTTCGTATTTTCTCACTTTTACCAGGCAAAAACGCTTGTCACGGTGGATCTGGGGCCTCCGTGTCTCGAATGGCAGAAGGCACGTCCCTCGTTTCATTGCTTCTAGTTTAACAATGTGTTGCAGATTCCCATGGCGCGCGACGTCGCGTCTTCAGACTTGGCCTCGGCGATTGCAGCGGACTCGACTCCTGTCCCGAGCAATGTCGCTTGCGCTGTGTCTGTCGGAAACCCTCACGTGATCTTCTTTGTTTCAGATCTGGAAGCAGCGGACTTACTTGGTCTTGGTCGACGCCTGGAGTTGCATCCTCTGTTCCCGGAGAAAGTAAATGTAACGTTCGCAGTTGTCGGCCCGCCAGACGGCCCGCCGGATATTCGTGTTCGGACTTGGGAGCGCGGCGCAGGGTTCACAGGTGCGTTACAATACACGCGCGCGCGCTGCAGACGCATTCTGAAGGCTCTCGTAGGCGCTTGCGGCACAGGAGCTTGCGCCACGATGGTAGCTGCTGTGTCCCTGAACCTTCTCCCCGCCTCGTGGGGATCTAAATGTCGGGTGTCCATGGAAGGCGGCCCCTTGTGGATCGACTACAAAGGTGGCAGCACGAACGTGCTGCTAACTGGTGCTTTTACTACTTGCTTTCAAGGAGAAGTCCCCCCCGAGGCATGGTTGGATGTCTCAGACTGAGGTTAATCCAAGGTTATAAACCTTCCAAGTAGTTATAAACCTTCCACATCCAAGGTTATAAAATGGCTGCTCAGCAGGAGGGAGAAATGGCCTCGGCCCCAATAGTATCACTACTTGAGTCTAGTTTGCCGAGAGTAACCGGAAACCGAATATTTTCACTTTTTCCAGAAACCACAACAATCCGTGCTCAGATGCGACTGTGACAGGTCGAGTTGCCTGTGGATTGAGGAATTCGTGCCTTCAACACCACCTGCCAATCGTGTTCATGGAATTCCACATCGAGTTAAGCTGCCGTGTGGAAAGGTTGGGCACCATGACGTGCTGCTCGCTGCACGACTGGTCGCCAGCAGAGCCGGACTTGAAGGAGTAGTCATGTTGTGGGTGAACCTGCACTAGATTAGAAGACTGGGCATACGAGAAACAGAGCGCCACCTGTAAGGCAAGGAACCAAAGCGCCAACACAGGGTCGTCCACATGGGTAAATGGTTGAAGCACGTCTTTGTTGTCCGACAAATAGCGCACCAAGTCGCGCGAGAGAAGAATGCAGGGACCCTCAATAAAGGGAGGGAGTTCTTGCATGACATACTTTTGCGGCGAGGTGTAGTACCTGTGCTTGGGATCTCTCCATGGTGGTGACCGATTCAACCGCGACCCACGGTACACCCTGACTGGCTCCACACCATCAAGGTTCCGTATCAAACTCTGAGGCAATAACAAAACATCGTCATCCGTCTTCGCCAAAAATGTAAACCCGACGTTTCGATAAGCCCAATCTAGTGCAGCCACTACCTTGTGTACAAGGCCCTGATAATGATCTGGAACATCCAGCAAAACAATGTCCTGGTGCCGCTCCATCTCAGTCTGCAAGGCAGCAGTTTCTGCCGGGTTTTCGGACACGGGCTGACCAATGAAAAACTTAAACGCACAAGGTAAGGGGTGCTTGGCGTCTGTCATAGCTGTGCACTGAGGTAACCAGGTTGAGCGAAGGGCAGCTCGCCTCTGAAAGTTTCCTCGAGCAGTGTTCAACAGAACAAACAAGAATGGGCGACCGAGCGCAGGCGAAAGATGGTTTGGAGACCCAGCCAGCCCGCAGATATCTTCAGTGACTGAGGTTTGTGTCCCAGACTGTGCCGAAACACCAGCGAGAAGGCTCAGCAAAACCAAACACAGGGGTTCGCCTAACCAACCCATCACTCACCACAACTTTTCGTCTCAGACCCCAGGACCAAGGGCCTCTTCAAAATTTTGGCGGGATTTTTGCGTCTCAAGTTTCTAGTCAACCTTGTGATCCCGTACCGTCACGGTAATAGCCACTAATCAACCACCAACTGTCATTATCCAAAGAGTCAGCAATCTTCCGGATCAAAAATTTCTGAGGATCGCGTTCCAGAGACTGAGAGACACAGATGGAGAGGAACGCCAACGCCTCCACTTGAAGGAAAAAATTCTTCGTGCGTTGGCTTTCGCCCCTGGGCAGCTCTGATAAATCTATATAACGACAGAAGCTACTCAGTTTGCTCCTATGATCTTGACGCCAGTGCCTCGGACTGCTCCTCAGAGCCTCCCATTGACTGTTGTGACCTCTGCCAAGGCTGAGAAACGCCAAGCTGAAAACCCGACTGAATGTGCGTGGGGGTCTCTGCTCTTGTGTTAACGATCTGAACGTGTCTTTTACCAGCATCATTGGTTGTGACTTTAAAGCCTGAAATTTCTTCTCTGGATGCACGGGTATGACAATATCGGTGTTCGTTCTTATTGTGACACCGACCAGGCCGCTTTTGAGAAAATTGCCCACACAGCTGGGCTTCAACTGTCACGTTGCACCGATTCACCAGAATCTTCGCGTGTCTTGGGCCGAAGAAAAGACCCTAATGTGAACGTCCGATTTCTCGCTGGCTTCCACCCGACCAAAGGCAACATCGCCGTCGTGCGTGCCCCTTCCGCATCTCTAATCGCTGGCTAACTAGAAACTCTCTCCCAGCTGGAGTGCTTGAATGATAACGGCCCAATGAAAATGATTGGGGCGGCAGCGGCAGCGGGAGCCCTCGGCCTTGCAGCAGCGACGAAGAGTCGTAGATCCGATGTGCTGGGGAATGGAATTGCAGCAGGAGCAGCCGTTGTTGGCTCAATGCCTCCCTCTGGTGGAAGAGGGGAGTGTAAGGACATTGTTAAGGCGGTGCCCTCGCGCGCAGAATTTAAATCTCATCTCTTTGACGACGTCGAGACTTGGTTCTGGCAATTGGGATGGAGCACCGCTCCAAGGGACGCGATGCCACTCGACCTCACAGGTGCGAGGACCTTATGCATTTTTCAAGAATACTAACACATCGTTTTTATCCAGCTACTGCCTTGGCTCCTGGTTATACTGTGACGGGCGCCCTAAGCTTTCAATCCAAGGTACCGGCTATGTTTTTTTGTTTGAATCTCTTCCCACCCAGACCCTCGCTCAGATTCTGTCAGGAAAAAAATAGAACTCTTTGGACCAGGGTTGCTCATCTTATGTTGCACCACAGGAAATGTTTTACCTCGATGTCCCGCCACTTCCCCCGGGCCGTCGGGACCCGGTCCTGCGTGTGACTGTCAGCAGCACATTGGCCATCGGCCTGAGAGCTGCGTTCAACCGCAAACCCGGTGTGTGCTCCTTTGCGCCTTTTGTTCAACAAACTTTTGTTGCACCTATTTTACCTGGTTGTGCTTGCCGCTGGTCCTTCGTGTTCGCGCTCTATGCCGTGTTCATTTTCTCCCTCGGCGAAACTGACTTTGTGCCAGGTTGGCTCTCGTACGACATTAAAGAAACACAACTCCACAACGCTCCGGGAAGAAACTGTGTGCTGACAATTACCCAAGCCACACGCCCCCCGCTTCAACCTGGGAGGCTGTATTTTGGAGTGTGGGGCAATTCCTTTGGGAGTTCCTCTCAGTATTCTCTCCGCGTGAATCTTGAGGCGGGAGGAGGTGGAGGTGAGTCGTATCTCACGCCCCCCACGTCTTTGAAACGGCGCAATCTCTTCCTATCCCCTGATGCCTAAGATGCCTGTCCTTTGAATTTTGGTCTCGCACATCTCTGTTGGAGTGCAGTGCATATTCTGTGTGAAGAACGATCGTTGATCTTCCCAAAGGCCCACAGGCAAGTGCAGCGGCGGCGGCGGCGGCAGCAGCAGCAGCAGCAGCGTCAGTGTCAGCGTCAGCGTCGGCAACAGCTCCAGCAGCTCCTGAGAATGTTTCTCGGTGTGACAGTGGTCCTGATGTTGACGGCGGCAGTGGTTCGGCTGAGGTTGCCAGCCTTGGCGACATGGGAGGCGGCGACGGTGCAGATTCCAGTGCTGGCTCTGTGGCAAGTGCGGGTGTCGGTCCAGCAAGTACGGGTGCCGGTCCACGTACTGGCATGATCGCTGGCGCAGTCTCTGCGTTGAGTGCTCGCGCTGCCGCGATGGCGTCACCTCTCACCCCGCTGTCGCCAGTCAGCACCGTGACGGGCGGTGGGGAGGGCGAAACATCTTGGGGCGGGGAAGGAACTGCTTCGTTGCGCAACAGTACCGACAGGTCCGCATGAGATCCTTACGAAGACAATGCAAATAGTTGTTCAGGCACATGTTAACCCATAGTCTGCAGTTGCCTGAGTTGGGACAGTATTGTGCCGTCACCGCGATGGACCAGAGGGCAAGGGCCTTGCATAACTCCCCCGAATCGCAAAGAGCCCCCTGTTCTTACTGCCAGCGCCCTCATGTTGTCGATGGGTGCGTATCCCAGTTGCCTCCATTTTGGACCACACTCGCGCACCTCGGCATCCTCCTCACGCACTCGTGTCTCCATCATGCTCACTTCGCGGAATCATCCATAACTTTCAGAATGACACAACGCTAACAGATTCGTCTGTATTTTGGGAGGAACCGCAATTACCTCCGTTCGAGGGCTCTGTGGATGAGGATGAGGACTGGATTGTCCTTCCGTGCAAGGTGCACCATTTTCTCGTTGTCCCACACACAAATGTTGGGAAACCTGCGAGTGTTGACAAACAATCGTGTGCGCCTCACATGAAACCATGAAACCAGGAAGGAGTGGGTTCGCCTCCGGCACCTGCCGACGCACCAAACCACTTGTGCTGTCCAATCACCCACGAACCCATGGCCGACCCAGTCGTCGCCGCCGACGGCTTTTCCTATGAGGTCCGTCCGGTCTCAGTGAAACCAACATAAGCGACTAATGATCGAAGGATTCTGATGGGTTATCTGGAGAGACTAAACCTGATCGAAAGAATCCGATTTTTTTTTGCAACTAGGGACTAGCACAGATCGAAAGAATTTGCTAGTTTTGAGCTCAGAAGCACGAGTGCAGAAAGAATCAAGAGTCACACGATTCTCACCGCAGCGGTCGGCAATTGCAGCGTGGATGGCGCGCCCACGGCCAGCGGACTCACCAATTCTGTCGCCAATTTCTGGGCTGCCGTTGGCATCAGCCGAACTCGTGCCAAACCACAACCTGCGATCACAGGTGTTCTTCATGTCGTTGATGTGTGCTGACGGTTGACTGGCCGGTGGGACTGATTGACTGCCTGTGTGTCTTGCCGTTGAGTGTGCTGGTGGATGATGATTGACGCCTGTGTGATGCCGCGGATTGTGTGCCAGTGGGCGACTGATCTGGTCCCGCTGATGTGACTGTGCTTGTCCCACTGATGTGTGATTCGTGGCGGTGCTGGCTGATGTGTGCTAGGCGGGTGAGGTGTGTGATTTACTGTCGGTCCGATGCCGTTCTGGCTGATGTATGCTCGGTGGATGATTGACTGTCTGTGTGATGCCGTTGATGTGTGCCGGTGGGTGACAAGGTCCCGTTGCTGCTGGCTGGCTGTCGTTGATGTGTGCCGGTGGCTGGCTGACTGCCTGTCTGGTCCCGTTGATGTGTGCGCTGATGTGCTTGGTGGGTGATTGACTGTCTGTCTGATGCTGTTGATGTGTGTGACGGTGGCTGACTGGCTTTGTGCGATCACCACGTTCAGATAGAATGTGAGGTGGTCAGTGCTCATGAGGTCACACAGGTTCAAGAATGGCTCTCGTCCCGTGACGGCCGTCGCAAGACAACTTGACTTCGTCGACGTTGCGACCTCGGTGCCAAACTTCAAGCTGTGTGCCGGAGGTTTGGAGCTTCCGAGTCCCATGATCTCACAAGATTACATTATGAGTGACCAGTGAGGAGATGCTGAGGCATGTAACTTTTGATTGCAGTGAGTGTTCTCTAAGTGTCGCTGGGCTGTGACTGGAGCGAGATGTCCATGCCGCTCACTTTGCTGTTATTCGGGGGGCTGGGTTGCTATTTTTATATGATCTAAGGGGACTGCTTTGTGCGGCGGGGTGCTTCCTGCAGTGTGCCGAATTGGCGACGCACTGGCTGTGGAACTGCCGGTCGGTTGTACAGTGCCGTCGCAGCAGTGTTGTTCGCTGTGTGTTCCCGTGTCACGGTACACCAGACTCGGAACGATGCTGTGACGGATGGAAGGCAGGCAGGTGTGAGAGCCACACGCACCGTGGGCTGGTGGACGACTCGTATTGCTTCATGTGGATATGGTGTTGTGTGATTGTTTGATAAAGTGCTTCGCTTCTTGAGTGTGTCCTAGATCTGTAGATGTGGAGATAATTATCGTCAGCTGTTGGAATGTGGCCCAGCAGCGATTACGACTCCGTGCAAGCCAAGCCCTGGCCGGCCCGAGCTTCGAAGCTCAGCTTCCCCCCCTCTCAGGCTCGTGCCTACTTGTTGCAAACCAGCCGAACCAGCCGCTGGAGAAGAAAAACAGGCGGGACTACAAAACGCGATCCAGCTTGCATAAGGGAAGGTTCAATGTATGCCGTTGATGTCATCGACACATCACCAGCCGACTCGAACCAGCTGGTTTATAAACCAGCCACAGGAAGTCGGCACTAGGCCAGCGGCGACAGGTTCCTGATAACAGATATTCTCCATGTTTCAGGCGGACATAAGGGAGGTGGAGGAGGAGGTCCACAGCCTTCCTCCAGCTGGCAAGCCGCTGTCCACTGCTCACGCTCCCAAACAGTGTGCGCGCCCATGATTAGAGCAACACTTTTCGCACCCGCCGCTGAGCTTTCGGATTGGTAACGATGTCACTCGCTGACCAAAGCACCAAAAGAAGAGAGTGTGACACATTCATGCAGCAAGCATGCAGACTGTGCAACACATTCGTGCAGAAGCACCGTGCAGATAACCGACTCGTGCAGAAACACACACCGTCCACACTGTGTCACACATTCGTGCAGAAACACACACCGTCCACGAGTGACCGCGATAGTTAGTCATACACTGGCACACCCCAAGTCAGCGGTGGCCTAGAGGCTGCCATCTGTGGTGCGGTGGCGAGACTGGCACACCCCAAGTCAGCGGTGGTGCGGTGGCGGAGCGCGACGGCGCCTCACTGGCATGGACTGGCACAGAGGTGGCCACCGTCTGCGGTGCGGTGGCGGAGCGCGACGGCGCCTC
>QUTJ01031549.1:0-12651 GCA_003573635.1 Goniomonas avonlea | reverse complement strand
GACTGCAAGTGCAAGTGCGACTGCAAGTGCAAGTGACAACGGCGACAAGTGCAACTGCACGTGCAAGCTCTGATCGCCTAGCTGCACGCCCGTTGCCACGGTGTGTCCAACACCCACAGAATCAGGGAGAGGAGGATCCTACAAGACGAACTCACCCTTCGTCTCCTTCCGTTCCGAACACAAATCCAAGCAGATAATGAACTCACCGTTCTCTCCGAGCACCAGCAGAGTACGTCTGAGACTCGGCTTGGTACTCCAGCACTTTCTGGTCACTCAGTCGCAACTTGCGTTCACGATTTGCTTCCCGCACGAGGTGCTTCCACTCTGACAGACCCCAGCACACTTGGCTTTGGTGAGCTCGCTGGTCAATGTGCTTAGAGAGCTGTGACGTGGTGGAGGTGGTGATAGGTGTTGGTGAAGGTGCCGGAATTGGAGGGAGTGGAAGTGGAGGTGGCAGAAGTGGGTGGGGGCGGGGGGTGGTGGAGGAGGCGGAAGCGGGTGGGGGGCGGGAGTGGAAGTGGAGGTGGATGCAGGTGGTGATGGCACAAGCACCACCCTCTTCCACCACCACTCCCTCCCCACCTCCACCACTTCCACCACCTTACACGTGCAACAAGTGAGCATGCTGTCTCTCTCGACGCCGCTTGTTCTCAACAACGGCAGAGATGCTGCATGACCAAAGTGCGTTCACCTTGATAACACGGTTGATGGCGTATTGCCTGATCCCCACCAACCTCTCAAGGTCCTTTGTGCGCGCTGCTTCTGCACACTGCGTGGGCGTTAGTGCATGACAAAGCGGTTTCCTGCACACACACATCGGTCACACACAACGACCATCGGAGAGCTAACATCTCGCTGTCATTAAAATTAAGCCACTTCTCAATCAATGCTTGGCTTGGGAAGCACCCTCTGCACCGGTTGAGTGCGCCTCGGGGACATCAGACGCACGCACGCGAGTGTGAGGATCTAAGACACTCTTGGCAGATCGTCGCCCAGAGGGAAAAGGTTGGGGCGCCTCGCAGCACCGGGACACTGGGGACAGGAACCCAGAGTTCCGAACGGGTTAGCAGCTTGTGACCCGCAGAGCTGTGACTCGCATGTGCCATCGTTACCTGCAACAAGCCATCCATCTTAGCAAGCTCGGCCGCTTGTGCTTGGTGGCGCGTCTCTCCTTGTACTCGCACGGCCCTCTGCACAACACACGCCCATGCTGTGATCAGAGTCAGCATGACATTGTCCATTGTCTGCGAAACGGACGGGGCCACCCTCGTAACAGCATCACCATCTCGTGTCGGCTCTCTTCCCCCTTCCTCCCTCTCCTCCTCCCTCTCCTCCTCCCTCTCTTCCTGCCTCTCCTCCTTCTCAGCAACTCTGTGCACGTACATTACCAACGTAAAACAACAACCAAAGAGCGGAGCACAAGTGAAACGCACAGCGGAAGTGAGACAGAGGGAACGCACAGCAGCAGAGTATCAAAGGGAAAGTGTGACAAAGACCGCACAGCGGCAGTGACAGAGGGAACGCAGCGGAAGATAAACAAAGGGAAAGTGTGAGCGAAGGAACACACAGCGGAAGCAAGTGAGTCGGCGCCGCCTCCGGCAGTGGAGGTCGGCCACGTGCGCGAGGTTCTGCCGCCACTGATTGGCGAGGACGTGAAGGTCCTCCCCGCGCTGCTGGCTTGCCTGTCTCCTTCAGTTAGGACAGCATCCATCCTTCTCGTTACATACGTTTTCAGGAAATACGAGATTCTCTTTTCGGAACACACTGAAATGTCCACGCTCTGAGCGCAGCCCCGTGTTTTTCTCACTCTCCCAAGGTAATCTGTCTCCCGCTTGCTCGCTCTCAGGTCAACTCGCAGAACTCCCGTTCTCCCTCTCCCTCTCCCTCTCCCTCTCCCTCTCCCTCTCCCTCGCTTTCGCCCTCTCCCTCTCCCTTTCCCTCTCCCTTTCCGATTGACTCGCAGAAGGCTGCCGCAAGAGATAGCTTTCTGACATGCAGTATCTTCCGCACCAAATCTGCTGACCGCCCGAGTTCCTCAAGTCCTCGCCTTTTCTCGCGAGCAAGGCTGTCGCGGAGGGCAACACCTCGGTCCACCACCGCGATCCACTCGCAGAAAGCTACCACAAGCCAGTGTCAGATAGGAAAAAAACAATGGAGATTGATTCAAATTGAATCAGCACTGTAGTTACCTCAAGAACTGCGGGTTTGATATCACACACGCCGGAACAGAGTCACAAAAAACAAGCAAATACGACACGAGACAGGCCTGGCATTTGCGAGATAGGGTCTGACAGGAATGCGAGACTGGGTGCGAGACCCGGCTTGGCAGGCAGGAGCAACACAGAGCCCGACAGGTGTGGCGCCAAAACTTGTGCAAGTGACTCTCACGGTTCAGAGCACTCCCAAAACTGGCAGTGGCGTGGAATGGAGGCTAATAAACTAGACTGGGGTCAGCCTTATGGTGAAAAGAGTCAAATGCGTTTTGATCTCGCTCGCTGGACTCCATCATTGTATCATTGTATCATTGTATCAAGTGTATTATGGTATCCAGTGGAGGGTGCATCAGCGTATCAACACATCCAGACACAGTGTTCGTATGCGCAGCAATGCAAGTACCGGCTTCCAGTAGCATGTGAACCTGGCGACGGACAACAAGGTCGCCGAGCCCTTGGAGTGTGGCAGCACGCAGTGTGGCTGTTCTGGTCTCTGGTGATTCAAGCGCCGACATGTCTGTTGCTGGAGCTCGGTCCGCCTGGTCAGGGGGTGAGTGTTGTCCAACCGCCACTTTCACTGCCCCTGCCTCCACTCTGCCACTCTCGCGCTTTGCTTCTGCCACTGCCACTGCCACACTGCCATGCGTCCACTCGTTGTCGCTGCCTGTCGTTGCCCCGCCCCCCTCCTGCCCCGGCTGCCCGGTGCTCTGCATGTTCCTCCGCAGAGGCGGCGTGAGAGTGACAGAGTTGATGGTGGAAGAGTGGAGGGAGGAGTGGAGGGAGGCAGACAGCGAGAGACATGCACAGAAAGACCAACAGTGTCCTGGACCCCCTGTGCTCCAGGTTTGGTCCCGCGCTGGTCACGGGCCGCGCCGTATCGCGCGGTGCTCTAGTGTCCATGCTCGCAGACCGGAATATGTTTTTCGCCAAGGTCTCTTGTACATCGCGTATCCCTCCAATTCGAGCCACAACACTCCACATAGTCTTGCGATACTTTAAGACATCTCTTGTCTCCTCTTGACTCTTGACCATTCTTGACTCCGCTCGCCTCTGTTGTTGACTCCTCTCGAGACCCCGTCACTCTTTCTCATTTGCACTCCGAGTCTATCTTGGGATTTTGCTGGCAGCACACACCTCTGGTGGGCCTCGGTTGTTTGACACCGGGTTGCTGTGGACAGAGTTTCGGATGTTCTCAAGCTCCTGGAAGAGATCATCTCTCTCAGCTTCCACACGCGCCTTGTCCAGCTCCAGTCGCGCCATGAGGTCGACCTGCCAGGTTGACTCCGTTAGGACGTTCCAGCATCAACACGCCGCTACCTCGACATTTGTGCGACCAGACATTCCAGTCCATTCAAATTACATTCCAACCGCGACACACTGTGCTCTGAAGTACATTCCAACCTCGAAACACTGTGTACATTCCAACCACGACATACTGTGCTCTGATGGAATGTAAGCTCTGTTCAATTGCTGGTCCAACCCAGCAATCATGCCTCATAGAACGGAAACAACCTCGAAGGGTTGATGGTGTTGACTGATCAATTGTCCCTGTCACAGTACCGAAAACCAACAAACACTCAAGAACAAGCACTGAAGAGGATATTCAATGTCAAGCATCAACGACCGGAGGGCTAAAGCCACAAACATGGCGTACCAACTTGCACCAAAGCAACACAACACTAGAACAACTTCACGCCTACAGTTTCGTCACCTGCTGTTGCGCGAACTCGGTGACGTCTTCCAAATCCTGCGCCAGTTTTGCCACAGTTGCCGTGGACAAGTCCCCTTGGCCCCACTGGGAGTCACGAGGGTTGGCGCTCACACTACACGAGGAGGCACAACGAGAAGAAGGAGCAACGAGACAGAGACTGCTGGTTTGGATTGCACAAAAGTGGGCCCCAGTTCGAATCAGCCGAACCGCTGCAGACAAAAGCGACCCCCCACTTAGGAGGGCCAAAACGTGACCCGACAAAACCGCACATACAAACATCACAATGTGTATTGTCCTACGAAACCCCTTCCTGTGCGCTGTTTGTTTCTTTGCTGTTGCAGGGTACGAGGGGTTGGCGCGAGTTGAAGCAGTCGACAAGACAAAACTAAGCCACGCGCTTGAAAAAGATTCGAAGTAAGTTTAGTCTCAACGTTTGAACAAAAGATCGGTGAGTGGGTATTTCTTGTCCTTATCAACAGCTACTGCTACACACGACAGAGACAGGGTCACGCTGCCACTCGTGCGTGTCTAATGCTCTCTGGTTCATCTCGAGTAATATCTTCGTCGTCAAGAGCCACTATAACGCAACAATTGTTGTCCAAAATTACCTCTCTCTGTGCCCGCCGTTCAGAATCGAGCTGCAACTGCAGTGCCCGGACCTGCTGCGCCATTTCATGCACAAGAACATCGTCTTTTGACAATGATGCGCCTTGTGCTTTGAGTGCCCGACACTCTGCATCGAGCCCAGCTAGTTCAGCTCTGAGCGCTGAGTTTTCCTGCATTAGCTGGGCCTTGTCCGCATGCAAGGATTGCAGCTCCGTGACTGCACTGAGGACCTCAGCCCGTGCTTTAGCGGCCTCATCAACGGCTCGACGAAGCTCATCTTCCATTGCCGAAAGATCTGAGTAAGCTTGGCCTGGACCGGTGCCAAGAGACTGTAATTCGGCCTCCAGCACATCAACGTGGCGTCTCATCTGCACGGACTATCAACTGGGATCGTGACAATCTTTTTAAGAAACCAATGAACAAGAGAGTTTACGGACTCGACGGGATCGCGGGCACACATACCTCTAAGAGCTCCTGGGTTCGAGTGTACAACATGTTCTCTGTGTCAGCAATCTGTGCAAAAGAGTTATGCGTCAATACAACACTGCCATTGGTCCACAAGCAATAGTTCAACAAGAGGTCGGATGCCCTCGGTTGATCGATCTGGGGTTGTGGATGGAGAATGACACCGACCTGGGATTTCAACAGTCTGTTTTCAGATTCCAGCTGTTGAGCTCTGCTGGCGGCGGAGTTGTCGGCCAACTCAGCTTGCAGCGCGACCTAAAATGGCTAGAATCAGTGCTGATCGCGGACCCTCTCACACCACAGGACAGACTTTGCCGAACGGTACAATACATCAACCAATATGCTTGGGCCACATTGAACTAAACCGTGCAAGTCCAACGCTCAACCTAGCAAAGTTTGGATGGGGTCACTAACCACTTGATTTTGGAGCTTGGTCATGGCCTCGGCTCGCTCACGCTGTGTCACCCTGGTCCGCTCCAGCTCTTTGACGAGAAGCTGGGCAACCTTACTGCCACCCTGCACATCATACACGCTGGGATCCATTCGGTGGATGTCCATAGTGGACTCCACCCTCGGATCAACAGCAAGCCAACTCGGATCCCGTTGCACACCGCCACGCCCTGGCCGGTGTATTTTTCAAAAGCGGAACGGCCTTCATACAGAGATAAGAATGATTATCGTTATCTGAATACTCTAGCTGACTCGCCGCAATGGCTCAGCCAGCACTGCGAGCGGGTGTGGCATTGCTCTGCGCCCCCCCTCGCCATGAAATCACCACGGCGTGTATGAACAGAGCACATACAGCAGTTGCAACTGGGGATTGCGATGGGACCATTGTGTTGTGGTCCCTGGAAAGGACCGAAGAGGTGGATGCGTTTGGGTTTTTCCGCATCTCTTTAATCAAACTGAGCAGAAGCCACAAGAAGCGTCGATCCTCCCGCGGATGTTGCTGTTGAACGGTCACAAGGCATGCATTACTGCAATGATATCGCAAGAACGCCCCAGATTGAGCATGCTTGTTAGTGGTATGTCCTCGGCTGCTCTGACGAGTTTTGACTCCTCGTAGTGGATGAGAAGGGAACTGCGACCGTCTGGAGAATGGATGATGGTGCTTGTATTCGATCACAACCAAATTTTGTTGACTGGAAGCCGTTGCGTCTCACTGATGTCTCCTGCAAGGTCTGTCCTGCCTCACCTTGTCCAGATCGGACAAGCTAAGAGCTAATCTGGACACAGGGAAGAAGCCTGCTCGCAGTAAGCGGCAACTCCAATGAGATCATTATTTTTGATAGCAAAAGAATTCAGGTGCTTGTTTCATATTTGTTCTGGACCTGCATCCTAAAATCGCTCCAGCCCCTTGCCAGACTGCGAGGGCACGATGATTGGGTGACCGGAGTCGCGGTGGTGGGGAAAAACGCGTCAAACGGTGCGGCTGCAACAAGTGCATTTTGTCGGCAAAGCAATAACACGCATACGCCTTGGCAGATTTAGAAAGAGCCCAGGCGGATCTATTATCCTTGGATCGTACTGGTGGGTGGAGTGCTCGTACAAACTGCACTAACGCTGGGCTCTAGGCCTCTTGCAGCGCTGGGCCCCAGACAATAGTGTTGGGGCGAAAGGATTGGGCTATCACCTCCCCGTGACTGTGGCTCGGTTGATGATGTCTTGCACCCGATCGCTCTCTGTGGGGGGCGACGGGCTCACCGTCCTTGTCATGGGTGCCCGCGACTGTGTCGTGCGTCTCTTGAGTGAACCACCCGTGATAACCAACCTTGCTGTGCAGGTATGCGACCTAGCGACAGGTGGCGTCCCAGAAGTTGTGCGAACTCGAATGCATAGCTCCTCGGAAGGGGGCAGAGACTTTGATGACTCGCTCGCGTTCGCAGACTTGTTGCCAGATGGTGAATGGGCGCTGGTGTGGGACGCACAGGTAGCCATCTCTGCCTTCTCCTCTCTCTCTCGTGTGTGTGTTGTGTGGTGTGCGTGTGGTGTGTGTGTGGTGTGTGTGTGTGGTGTGTGGGTGGTGTGTGTGTGTATCTCCCTCTCTAGCTCCGACACAAGAGATTCACTCAGGTGCTTGTAACTAGTTATTACATCACGGTCCGGTTGTCGCATATAAGAGGTCCTCAGGTGGTATAACACAATATGGTTGTCGGAAATAAGAGGTACTCATCCAGGTTTCTTAACGCGTAATGGTTGGCTACCGAAGTATGCACCCACGTGTGATTCTCTCCCCGTTTGAGTGCGCTCGACCCAACAACATGGTCTCAACATCCACTTCCTGACATTTGGATCAAGACGGTCTGGCATGTTGAGGTCTGACGTCGACATGCAGGGGCTGTACCAGGTGCACAAGCACGCACTCGGAGAGGACGAGACCATGCCGGTGCCCATTGCCCCGACCGCCGCAGAGCTGGAGGCAGCCCGAGAGTAAGTTTTGAAATCAAGGTCAACTCAGAAGCTATCAATCTTCACTCCATCCTACCGAAATACATCCTCGAACCTCTCGTGTGATCACCTCTCCTTTCCCGGACCGCCTAGGCATATGAGTTGCGACCACGAGGGACAAGGAAGAGTAAGAACCACTTGTCGGAGACAAGCAGTAGGACGAGACCTTCCTTAGTAGGAGGACCACGGAGACCTTTCTTAGTAGTAGGACTGGAAGCCTGGCCCACCTTCACCCTTGGGCTGGGGGCTGGGGAATCTTACATCATGCTACCCGAGTTTTTGATCACAAACAAAACTGTGGGATGAGTCAAAAGTGTGCCATCAGCTTCAGTGTGGCCGTGTAAGTTTAATGAAAGGGCCAAAGAGGACCTGATCTCACGGCAACACTCACTCAGGGAGGCCCCGCACTGGATGAGCGGCTTCGGCTGTGTTTGCTCTGGAGGCGACGGCTGGGTGCTCTCGTCCCACGCCGAGGGGCAGTTGAAGGTGAGGGTGTGAGCGAGGCTGTACTCTGTGGCGGTGGTTCGGTGTCGCAGATTGTGGCTGCACTGTGTGGCTCAAGTGCTGTGTGTGCTGGTTCTGGGTCAGCAGAGGGGGTGTGGCTCAACTGCTGTGCGGCGGGTTGCGGCGGCGAGGCGCAGTGCGCTGGGCTGGCGGTGGCTTGGCGTGACAACCCGCGCAGGTGTGGCAGCCTGTGCGGCGCGAACGGTTCAAGGGACGGATGTGGTGGACGGTGGCACAAATTGCTGGTGCGATTTCTTTCTATCTCTGAATATGGATGCAAAATATCCAGAGGCAATACTCTGCAGTCATTCTTTGTCGTCTTTCTTATTGGGCCATTGTCTGTCTTCTGAGTGCTGTCGTAACAGTAGCGAACCCCCCCCCCCCCTCCCGCGCAGCCCTTCCGTAAGTTTGAGACCTCAAACAGACGGCAACCTGGCCGACAACTGGTCGTTGACTCCGCCGCCGGAACAAGGGCAAGAAGTCAGTGTCTGCTGCGCGCACGTCTGGAAGGTGCGCACGTTGGCACTCGTGTGGTGTTGCCGGTGCTGTCTCTCTGTTGCATTCAAGCCCTCAGTCGAGCAAGTGCACCTTGGTGTCCTGTGTTGATAATCTTTGACTGAGCAACGCAGAGCCCAAACCCCAAACTGGAATGGGACACGGCCGCTCACAGCGAGCGTGTGTACTTGGTGACCGGCCACTGTATCCACTTTGCCAAATGGTTCTCTTGCTTTTTGGGAGTGTGTTGGCGCGCCTTGCCCTGTCCTGTCTTGTGATATTGCCTCGTCTGTCTATCCCTGGGTGTGGCTTCCAAATTTGTCTCTCACTGCATTGGTTCCAAGCGTGCCTGCCTCGCACTCCTGGTGCCGCTTGGTTCGGCAGTTGCTCTGTGTCTCCTTGACACGCATCAGCTGGAGGCTGCATCAAGGTCCACACGCTCCCATGGGGGTCATGCCATGGTTCGTTTCTGTGCCTTGATCTCGTTTGTTCGTTTACACTGTGCTGCCACCTCCTTATCGCCGTTTGATCGTTCTCTGCGATGCGAGAGTGCCGACCGCTGTGCGCTCTATTTTGACCGTCCGGCGGCGCCCTCACACCCCTCTCAATCTCCTCATATCCTGACACCCTCTTACACAATTTCCACATATCGTGCGCTTGCATTTCCCCCCAGCACACAAGTTTTCACGCGCCCGCACGCACACACGTAGCCACCGTCTTGGCTGACACAGTGTGCGCCCACAGCGAGTCTGCAGCAAGGACACACGGCCGCCGTGACAGCCCTCCTCTGGCCCTCGGCGAGCGACAATCTGCTGGTGTCTGGCAGCTTGGACTGGACTGTGCGAACATGGAATGTCAGGTGCGTCACAGCTTGGACTGGACTGTGCGAACATGGAATGTCAGGTGCGTCACCGCATGCCGACGGACTGACTCTCACGTGTGCACCACCTCGTTGACACACGCTCCCAAGGAGGAATCTGGAATTGTCACATACACGGCACATACACGGCACACGCGTGGCACGCGACAGAGTGGTGGGCACTGTGCTTTCTGATCGCCTGTTTTAGCAGCTTGGAGTGGTCACTGACGCACGCCGCAGCACATGCAGTCCAATTTACGTGTTCGCCGCCCACACGGGCCCCATTTTGTCACTTTTTGAGGTACGCTGCCCAAGCTCGAGCCGTGAATCACTCGATTCCATGGCTGGTTTATTTGCCTCTTGTGTGTGCTAGTTGCGGGTCGAAGACCTACGTGCTGCTTGCTGTGAGTTTGTGCGCGTCGGATTGGTCGTGTGATGATGTCTTGCGACCGCAACCCGCCCAAGACGGACGCTGGACACTGGCACCCTCTTGTGGACGCTGGACACTGGCACCCTCTTGTTTCCCACACTCTCATGTCACCCCCACTTTCCTGTCACCAATACCACACTCTCGTGTCACCGACGCACTCATGCCACGCACACTGCCATGTCACTGCCCTGTCACTGTCCTGTCACTGTCCTGTCACCGACGCACGGTGCGCAGCCTGATGTTCTCGTCGACGTCGGGCACCCGACCGCCTCCGCCCGCATTTTTTGCTCAACCTCGGCGGACAAGGGAGTGGCTGTTTGTCGCTTCGGGCCTGACCCCAGCGATAACTCTGCGTGAGTACCCTTGCACACCGTTGCGCACAACAGCTCTCACCCCTGTGTTCACGCCCCCCCTCCCCCCGGCGCCTCCTGACCTGGACCCTCGCCTCGCTACCAACAATCTCGACACAAAGCGCCTCGCCAGCCTCACAGGACGTTTGCTTGCGCCACAACCCCTTTTGTCACGTGTCGGTTCCCCAACACTGTTTCCACGACATTGCACGCCTCGTTGGGCAACCTTACTTTGACGCTGCATAACTCACGCAACCCTTGCAACTCACGCAACCCTCGCAACTCACGCAACCCTTGCAACTCACGCAACCCTTGCAACTCACGCAACCCTTGCAACTCACGCAACCCTTGCAACTCTCGCACTCACACCGAGCCACTCCACAACTGCAAGCTACCAGCACGCAGGGAGCTCCCTCGTATTTGTCTCCGCAGTATCGACCGTGATCCCCTTGGCAGCATCAGCATCCTGGAGGGCCACCCCGACGTTGTCACTGGTCTTCGCTGGGACGTCGAGCATGGGCTGATGCATGCTGTCTGCCGTGAGGGCTCCACCTTCCTCTGGCAGGTGCGTCGCCCCTCAATGGTCTGGCTTGTGTGCACAGCAGGCGAAACATTCACGCTGGAACGTTCACAGGTGGTGAACGATTGTCCACGTATCGTCGTTCACATCCTGTTTCACGTTTCGCTCACTTGGACCTTCACAGCACTGCAGCACCTCTCGAGACTAGTGTGGATTTTGTCCTTCGAAGAGACGCGTTGACAGCCAATCACCTGCCGCTTGTGGTGTGCCTCTTGGCATTCTGCCACCAGCAATCGGTCACCCAGACAAGACCCAAGACTTCCTAGTGGTCGTCTGCATTTCAAGAAGACGCGCTAACAGACGACCCGCACAGCTCCAAGGCGGACGGCTTGAACGAGTGCTGTCCCCCTCGTCGTATGTCTCGCCGCCCGCCACCGGGAACCTCATCCCCGCACCTCACCGCAAGAAAGACCGCGCCGCCCAAGACGCTGCCGGGGTCTCGCTCAACACCGAATGCCCTGGTGGTCCGTGCCCTCTCTCGTGTGCAATATTCGCTCCACCCAGACTTCCCTGCTGATTTGTGTTCCCTCGTTACACAGACACTGCGTGTGCCGTGGCCGCGCCTCTTCCCTCCTGCTGATTCGCGTTCCCTGGCTCGCATTCGCTGCCACTGGCACAGGCACCAGCAGGGCACGCTGCATCGCGCCAAACGCCACTCACATGCCCACGCATGGGCTCAGATCGCCACCGTTGGCTGCGGGCTAGAGTCACAAATTACAGGACTTATTATTGCCAGACGTTGGAAGGCACCGAACATCAAAAGTGTAAGCGCTGGCTGTGACACAGACGCAGGCGTGGCAGTGGCGGTTCTCTGTCTGGACGTGGAGCAGATGGTGAAGCGGATCACCGACGTGGCCAGTGCCATGGAGCTTGCTCCTGCCGCCGTGGCGCGGCCTGCCTCCTCATGCTTCGCCTACGCCGGTGCGTCCTTCTCCGTTGCTCCTGCGCTTCATTCGCTCTGTAACCGGTTGGCCGCTCGTGATTCTGGCCCACGCTATCGCGGGTGCTTTGGTGGCGTGCAGGCTCACGCCCTCTTCTTTGACGCCGCGACAGCATTAACCTACTTCTTGGCGTGGGGTGCGTACGCCGGGGAGAGTGACGAGGCAATGTGCACGAGAGACCTTGGCCTGCAGCCTCCGCTGCCCTCGTCCTGCCTCGCTGTTATGGGGTGCGTGCTACCGCTCCCGCTCCACTTCTCCCCCCCCCCCCCCTCTCTCTGTGTGTTTTGCAGCACGCGCGCGCGCGCACACGCACACCTTTCCTCCACCTCCCGTTCCTGATGGAATCTGTGGTCGTTCAGCGGTTCCTTGGGAGGTTTGCCCCCCCCCCCCCCCCCCCTCTTTCCACACACTCACACGCGCGCGCGCGCACACACGCACACACGCACACACCCTCGGTGTTGACTCTCCGTGGCAGCAAAAACAATGCTTATTCCGTGCTTCTACCACGCGCTGGGCAGCGTGGGGGGAAGCTATGTGTGTCAGCGCAGGTCACTTCCGGTTTTGCTCTCTCCACTATTATTCTGCTGAAAGCAGCGGCACGTATTCCAGGTGTGCTCCGCTGTGCTTCACAATCTCCGCTGTGCTTCACAATCTCCGCTGTGCTTCACGGTCTCGCTCATGTGGGTTCCCAGACTGGAGTGGCTAATTGTAACCTCCCTCCAATACCGTAATTCGAGCGAGTTTAACGACACGCACAGGGCTGCAACTGGTGTGCTGCCACTTGCTCTCAATGCACACCAACATTCTTCCCGCAACAATTCCTGGGTACCTCGACGTCTCTCTCACCACCTTGACAAGATTTTGGCTCTCTAGTCCAGGTGCGTGTCTGGCAAAGACACCCAGGGCCTCGAGTTGATATCATCTTTCGCAAGACAAGCGCTTGATTTGCATGGATATCGTCTGGTTTTTGTCAGACTGCTCCGGCAGGGAGCAAGAGAGAAGGGGGAGGAGGAAAGGGAGAGGGGGAAAAAGGGAGGGTGAAGGAGGGG
>QUTJ01031548.1:0-12649 GCA_003573635.1 Goniomonas avonlea | reverse complement strand
GTGTGACATTTTTTTTGACATTGGGACACTCCGAGTGCCCCGACTCATTTTAGGCTTCCGAGGCCCCTTTTGAGCATTTTTTGTTCGTCGAAAAACGCTTCGTGAGTCCCAAATTGAAGTTCGATAATGCGAAGCCCGAAATGGGAACACTTTTTTGGACGTGTTTAATCTCCCTAATGGCATACATGCAAGGGGGACACCTGGCTACGTGGGGAATCTTCGCCGATTGGGTCTTTCGTACATCCCTTGATACATGTATCCGCAAAACGATCCCCGATATTGTGAAGGGCCGTGACCCCAAGAATAGGTCACCGAAAAAAGGATCTGCCCTGAATCAAAAGGCTGCGACACCTCACTTGCCCACAGCTGAAATGTTCGCCCTTCTGTTCGACCTTGAGGATTACGCCGGTACCTACCGCGCCACCCGCGACGCCTACCTGAAGGCCGCGAACGAGCTCAAGCTCGCCACTGGCCCCTACAAGGCGGCCCGTGACGCGTACGTGGCTGCCACTGCCACGTACACCAAGTCGCTGTACGAGTAAGCCCTGGCTTCAGGATCTTAAGTAGTAAAGCAGCCTTGTACCCTACAACGTTTCAGTCTCGCTCTGTTCTCTCTGGACAGTGTGCTGCCTTTGTCTTCCTTGTCTGCTTTGGATTGTCTTTTTTCCGTTTCTTCTTGTTCGTGATGATTGCGTGATGCCCAACGGCAAAAACAAAAACAAAACTCAAACATGAAGGAGATTCGTGCACGACAGTATGTCCAAAACGAGTTGATGGACCTTGCATTAGTTTTGCGATGTTCCTTGAGATCAGAATTCCTTCGTGCTTGCGTCGAGGACAAGTTGTGTCCCACGAAAGCGCTTGCGCCTTCCAAGCGCATTCAACCAAGCAAGCATGGTACTTGTTCCATCGCAATGATGACACCTTCGACACATGATGAAACCAGTGCCGTACGGAAGAGGACACAGGCATTTACGGTTTGACCGGGCGGAAATTTGCCATCCGTCGAGCACAGAAGACAATGATCTACCAGCTTACAGTCAGAAGCATTCAACGAACGACCAGAACGAAATCAACGGGGCGTACGCAGAGACACAAAAATGTGTTTGTATTTCAACACCCTGGTCTAATGAACAGGCCACGATCATGGCCAACTGGCAATTATTGCAATTCATGTGTGGGCACGAATGTACCGGATGGCCTCTCCCAAAACACCTTTTCTGGAAGCGCGAGTGAGCGAGTGGAAGGAGCTCAGAAACAGCAAAACAGCACCACACACGGCAGCACGGCCAAAAAGGGAAAAAAGGAGTTCTCACTTGGCGCTGGAGGAAACAAAATCGACGTCAATAGGCGCATTCTCAAATGAGAACTTCTCACCCTCGACACCCTGCAACAGAGCGATGAGTGTGAACCAGAAAAGAAGAAGGTGGGCATACCAGAAACTTGACAGAATCCTTGCCATCAGTTTGGGCCATGAAAGAGGATCGAGTCTCACGAAGCTGCTCCCTGAGAGAAGTATTCAGACAGTGGGTGGTTAGCCTTCGAGGTTGACGTACAGTTCTTTGGTCAGGCGCGCCTTAATCGCAGGCACCGTGGGTGAAGGATCAATCTCACCGTCTGTGATGAGGTCCTGCTTGTTGCAGAGGACAAGGACACTTGCGCCTTTCTTGTTTGTGTAATTTGTGTCAGTCATAATCTCATAAAGAAGCCTGGATTGATCAGGGTCAGCAGGGAGAGTGGCCTGAAACTCAACGCACTCGGCAGCATCCTGGACCCTACGCTGTCGGTGATCCAACTCATCAGGCGTCGGAGTTTGGCTGTAATCTTGGATGTCCACCATGAGCAGGACTCCAGCAGCTTTGGGCAAAGCAGCCTGCCAAAGTCAGAAGAGGGACACAAGCGATGATGAATCACATGAACAGCCGGGCGAAGGCGGTGGTGGCCAGGCAAATCAATCACACGGACGGGCTTGGGGGCCTTTCCTGGGAGAGACTGCAAGAGAGGGTGGTCAGACAAGAGCAGCGGCAGTTTCGGGCGCACCAATTCCTCGTGAAAGATGAAGCGATCGTCATTTTCTTTCATCGAAGTGTGCGTTGGATGCAGCTGGCCTTTCTTCAGGCCATCACGCAACTGAAGAAATGTTGCGGTCTTCCCGGAATTACACGGGCCAACAAGAAGGATGGCTTCCTCCTCCTTCTTCTTGAAGAGATTCGCCGCTGCCACGGGTCAAACCTTCACCAGAAACGTGTTGGGTTGGCTCACAGAACAAGAGGAATACGAGTCCCAGGAAAAGCAAAGCAGCAAAGCTGCCAATGATGAGTGCCGAGTTCGATGTCTCAATACTCGCCTGCGTGGTGTCAGCTCATTGTTCGACTCGACACACACCCACCATGGCAGGCAGAAGTAAATGCGTTTGACAAGTGACAAGTCGAAACAGCGTTCGGAGGACCAAACAGGATCACTGTGGCGTTCACTGCTGTCAGCGACGGGAACGCGCAGCCTATCGTCTCCGCCGCAACACCTCTAGAGGGCAATGCAGCGGGACAGATCTGTGTCATTGCCCTTTTCTGCACTCAAGGATACGGCCGCACGCTACGTTCTCCTGAAGGAGGATCCGGTGGCGCGCAATGCGGTTCTCGGTGAGCAGGCCGCTCGTTGTTTCGTGTTCTGACTGTCGACAGGTGAGCTGCGGACGAATTCAGACGAATCCGAGTTTGTACAAATGGTGGAGGATCAACTCAGTGAAAAAGAGCTTGAGAATGTGCTTGAGGTGCTCTTGCATTCAGCACCCTTGCTGTCACACTTGCTGATTTGCATTACAGTATTTTGAGGTCCGGGGTGCGAGATCCCGTTCACTTTCTCTTGCTTCAGTTGATGGTCCAGCTGACCGTGCTGAAAATGGCCACAGCAACGGTCATGCTAATGGCCATGGCCCGGCTGGCGAAGGAAATGGCACTTCTGGTGATTCGAGATCGTGAGTGTCGTCGCTGTGTGGACTGAATTTGACGTTTGCCGCAGTGCTGCGTGTTGAGCATGGATAACCCAAATTGGTTTTTTACCGTGGCGTGTGCCATTCGTGGCCATCCAAGACGTGTTCCTGCAGCTGGTTGATAATTCCTTCGGCTCCATCTTTTTGAGCGGTCGGAGTCACTGATGTCCGGAAACCCAGATCAGTCATGAGTGGTGCATGTGCTTCGAAACGATTCATGGCATGTGTTCTCGAGCAATGATATGGCATCAAGAATTATGCCCAGCGATGAACTTGAATAAATGAAATTGCATCAACCTCCGGCGGTCACAGCAGCTCAGGGCTTCGAGCACCTGAGTGCAAGCTAGCGCTAGCGCAGGCTATGTACAGGTCAATAGGGCACAGGTGATTGTGGGCGATAAACAACAAGGCCGAACCCGCGGTGTTCTCACCCCGTGGACCCCAAGGAAATCCAGGATTGGTGCAGGGCAGTCTGATGCAAAAGATGACTCTGCAGCGTGTGCTTGAGGTCGCATGCAGTGAGCGGTGAGACGCACCCCTCATCACGACACGCGACTGCAACGCGGGCAAGGGAGGACGGCGCAAGTTCGTAGAGCTTCTTCGAGTGCAAATGGGAGTGGACCTCCAGAAGCTTGGCGTAGTACTGAGATGTATCCTGTGGGCATGGAGTTGGGATCATGCGCGCGATGGGTCAAGGTCCGAACCACGTCGAACGCACGCATCGCGATAAGGATCATCCCGTACTCGTAGGAAGGAGCGCTACCGATTCCGGTGTGTGTGTGTGTGAGAGAGAGAGTTGATAATATCCTGATACTCGATGAAACATGCTGCAGACTCTCTCTCCCCCAGAGGGGTGTATTGCTCGCCACTCAGCGGTTTCCAGGATGTCTGAATACTCTCGACCATAGGACCACAAGTCACATTGGCACGAATTCTTTACAGGTGTATATTATGCAGCTCAGATCATACGGCGAGGCACCGACAGAAGCGCTGCCTGATCCTGAAATTGCATGACCCTTGCCGCTGTGTGGGCACTGCACCACAGGTGCCGCATGGTCAAGCCTGGAGAAGTCTGCCCTTGCAGCTGTGGGCACTGCACCACAGGTGCCGCGTGGAGCTTGGCGCTGAAGCTTTGACAAGTCCTGATGGCCACTGCACCGGTCATGGCTATCACTGCATTTATCGCTACAAATCGGCACACCTGTTGCTTACATGTGGCTGTAGCGACCACCAGAAATTGTAGCTCTCATCAAAAATGGCAATTTTGGGACAACCTCACTGCGCGTCGCTATCGCTACATGGCGATGATTGTCGCAATTCCTACTTGCTCTGACAGAGTCTGCGCAGCGAGAGCCCGATATTGCAAAATCTTACCGTCGCAATGTCGTCTTCAAACCGTATCATCAATTCGAGAGCCTGTGAGCGAAGCACACTCTCTCCCTCTCTCTCTCTCTCTGTGTGTGTCGCCCCCCCCCCCCCATCACCTATCTTTCTATCCATGAATACAGTGTTCTATAAATATGCATTCTCTGCATTGCAGAGGGTCTCGCCGAGTCTCAGTGTGCCTTACAGCCGCCCCAACCGAGATCGGTCCTCGGTCGATCCAAGAAACACCTGTTTGGGCTGCAGTCTTTCCAAACGAGCCTTACAGACGTGACTAAGAAGGCCTGTGACCAAGCAACACCTGGCAGGGCTGCAGTCTTTTCAGACGAGCCTTATGAACCGGCACCGCCACCACCATTGCGACTTCCATCAAGACATCGCATGCGGTTCTGTTCACGCTGTCAGAACGAGGGAGGGAGGCGGGTGACGGACGAGCTGAGAACGAGACGGACAGGGCGAAGGCAGGCGAGACAGGGGAAGGAGGGGCGAGTCACTGCAGGAGGTGCGCAGGAAGTGGCGGCGGTACACGCATCACGGGGGGTGTTGCCACAAACACAGGCAAGCGCGTGAAATGGGAGACACACACACACGCGCGCGCGATTCGTCAGTGCGTGAGTGTGTGAGAGAGGATTCAAACCTCCCAGGAACTGAGAGAGAGGTGGGCCGATCAAACAGGGACACACTTGTCGCCAATTGAAACAGAGTGCACCCCCCGGCCTCTTCTTCTTTCCTGGAGGCTCGGCAGCACCAGCAGTTGGTTCTGGGAGGGATGTTCATTGAGTGCGTGTGTGTGCGAGAGTGCTTGTGTCTCGGGTATCAGACAGTGCGGGCCGCGCGCAGAGCACATTTGCCTCTGCGAATGCATTCTTTGGCATCAGTCCGGTCGTTCAGCAGAACGCACTTGTCTCGACGCGTGCATTTCTCTCCCCGTCTCCAACCCCTCTCCCCCTCCCGGATGTGTGTGTGTGTGTGTGTGTGTGTGTGTGTGTGTGTGTGTGCGTGTGGGCGCGTGGTGCGTGGAAGTACCTGGCTCGGGATTCTGTCCTGCAGGCGGCACGGGCATGGGCGAGCTGCCACAGCCTCCAGACGCCTGCACCGACGAGCTCTCTCGCCGCTCTTGCGCCAGAGCTGGACGCGACGCACACCCCTGTCCTGACAAGGTACCTCGCTCCTGCGCCAGTTGCGGTGCAGGACGTGACCCATACCCCTGCCCAGTACCTCGCTCTTGCACCAGCTGCGGTGCCGGACGTGACTCATACCCCTGTCCGGTACCTCGCCCTTGCACCAGCGGTGACGGACGTGACATATGCTGCTGGTCAAGCCCTCGAGACCATGGCGGTGAGGTGAACTTCGGCTGGGCAGGAGGTGCAGGAGTGCACTCGACGGGAGCGCTGACTTCATCGGACCATGCGCGCAGCGACACATCGATAGGGCCAGCGACTGGACCGATTCTGGGTGTGTCGAGAGTGGAGCGCTGGGTGCAGTGACCTGCAGACACGCTGTCACGTCTGGAAAAGAGAACGAATGCACAGCACGGCGAGAGAGACGGACACAGAGACCGAGAGACCAAGAGGCAGAGGGACAGAGAGTCAGCTCAACTACACTGTGCTTGACACGAGGTCCAGGGAATGGTGGCATTTTCTGGTATCTTTGGTCGAGCTTGGTCCAACTACGTCACGTGCACACTATTTCTGACTAGCTTGTCGCGTTTCGTTCGCATATCACATACATTATCAGAGACACTATCTCCGAAAGGGTCTTAACATCGCGGGACTAAACTTTGGTCGTTCCCTGCCTGGGCATCATATTACCTGAAGCTCCATCCCCCATGCGGCCGAGCACGGGCGTTGCGGCAGCTCCATTCGGGGTGGACACTGGGGTGCGGGCAGCTCCATAAGAGGCAGACACTGGGGTGTGGGCAGCTCCATAAGAGGCAGACTCTGGGGTGTCGGCAGCTCGCGGTGAGGCCATTGCGGGCCTGGGCACACTTCGAGGCGTCGCCTGTGTAACACCGCGCTGCTCTTGGGCCAGGGACCACTTCTGTGGCCGCGCGCCTTTCGGGGGCGAAATAATCTTGTGGGTGCTCGCGCTCGCGGCTGCGGCGTTGCTACGAGCGATCGCTGCGAGGATTTCCTGGGTCCTGTTGGAGACTGCAGACACGGGCGCAGCCTGGCCGTCCTGAGAAGCAGCGTCACTGGTGTCATCCTAGAATCATCATGATCATGGTATTCAATTAGAGATCTCAGGCCATTCTTTGGTTTGTTTTACTGTGGCAGGCCATTTCCGAGATGATATCACAACCCAACGTTATTGATTTGGAAAGTAGGAGGACTTCAGCTGACATCTTCAAACAAGCAAGCGGGGATACCGTCTTCACAGAGCCAGAGGGAGCAGAGACGTCGCTTGCTTTCTGAAAGCACATAGCTGGCTCGGACACCGCAGGCGCCTCGGACTTCTTGCCAAGCTGCTCCGTGAACTCGCTGCGACTTCCAGTGAGTGGGTCACCAAAGCGAGGCAGTGACTTAACTAGCCAACGCTCAGATAAAGAGAGAGAGCGAGAGGGATCCAGGAACCGCTGAGCGGTCACAGGCTCGAGAGAGAGAGAGAGAGAGAGAGGGAGAGAGAGAGAGAGAGAGTAAACAGTCCCAACATTGGGGAACCGTCGACGTTGGCGCCTGTGGCCGCTGCCACTGCCCCGGTCGCCACCCCCAGAGCACTACCACCACGGCCGCAATTACCACCACACCACGCCCAGAAACCCCACGACGACACTGTCGTTCCCACCACGGCTGCATGCCCACACTCCAGGCACGCCAAAAACCGGTTGACACGGGAGAATTGATTTTGTGAGATTACTGACCCAGGGATCTCGTCGAGAAACTTGCTGGGAAACAGAACCTGCCCACTCTTATCACGGGTCGCCCAGCTCAGGTGAAGACAACTCTGCACAGATTGTCAGGTGGGGCAACAGCAGAGCATGGGAGGGGGGAGAGAAGAGGGGTAAACGGAGTAGGGAAGAGGAGAGGGAGAAAGTGAGAAGGCACAGTGGTAGAGTAGGTGCGGGGAGCAAGGGGGAGATGCGTGTGAGCGTGTGTGCATGTCACGTGTGCGTGCGTGCGTGTGTGTGTGTGTGAGAGAGAGAGAGAGGGAAGGAGAGAGAGAAGAACCACCTTTGCACGCGAGAGCGCAACATAGGCCAACCGACGCTCTTCTGCGGTTGCTTCAGCAAGTAGCTTCTCAACACGTGCCGACAGTGCTTCGCCCTCAAAACCTGCCGAGAGTTCAGTTCGCTGCACAGGGTCTTTTTCACCGCCATCAAGCACAATCGGGTGGTACGTTGTTCATCTTGTCTCATATCCTGTTTCACGCCCGGTTCTAGACGCCTGCAATTGTGCTTCAGGATATCTTGTTCTAATTTCTCTGGCAACCAAGCTATCGTTGCTTGGTCTCGCTCTTTGTTCGCACCGTCAGTGTCGTCGCTGCACCTCCCTTGAAGCTCTGACGGGGGAGGCAAGGGCAGGACACCGTCGTTGAACCGAACAACGAACACGTGGCCGAACTCCAGGCCTTTTGCCTGATGAATCGTCGTACTGCGATTCCATTGTCAGGAGCAGAGCGGGCTCAGGAGAGCGCGATGCAGGCCGGACAATTGGCAGTTGCTTGAGTGACGGAATGTGGGAAAACGACAGCAACGACTCACAGAGTCACGTATTCAGGAGGCCGCTTGCTGGAACTTGTGTCAACATTCCCGAGGAAGAGAGCGAGCCCATCCCTCGTGCTCAGACGATCGCTGGCCGTTTCACTCTGGCAACATCGTGAGGTCGGTGGAGAAATGTGCTCCATTGTGTCGACATTGTCAAGTGCGAGACAGGGATCCTTTCTTCCAGGCCTTTGGTACGGGACTGAGCTGGCCCGAGCAGCAAGCTCTCAACGAGCAAGGAGAGTGTGAAACCAACAACTTTACTCACGCGTCAAGACACGCTGATTGAGCAGTAATTCACAATGGAAATATTGCGGGCACGAGAAGCCACGAAAATGCCATGTAGCGCTCGCACAGGATCATGGCATGCCGTCAATTCGGATCCACGATTGGCATGAATAGGTTTGCCCCGAAGGCCGCAAGCCAAGACGTCAGAGGGACACGCTGACACTTTGTCACTCTCTCACTCTCAGGGGTGCCAGGTGCACTGCCTGACGCACACTCTCTCACTCTATGACGGCACCTCGTTCAATGTTGACCTCGCGGGGTGCCAGGTACACTGTCTGACACTCTCTCACTCACCTGGATGCAGCAAAACGACTGGGCATCTTCGACAACGGCCCGAGCAACTGTGGACAGTGACTGTTTGCCCTTCTTGCCGTCGTCGGGGAAGGCCAGCTCAACCTGCGTGCTGGTTACGCCTGCCGGAATCGCATGATCATCTTGGGATACGTTTCTTCTGTCCCGTTTGGCTGTTCTCCAGGATAAAAACAGATTTCGACTCCAACGCAGAAGGCTTCGACAGGCAATATTGCCAAGCAAGATGCTTGCAACGCAGATCCAGGCCACAGCCTCAGCTGTGTGACAGGCATGCATTCAAGATGGTTGCAACGTGTGGCGCGCAGGGGTTACCCCTCGAACAGAGCAGAAGCATCGGAGCGTAACAGGTTCTAAAAAGAGCTCGACCACAACGACTGGAAATCGTGTAGTGCCAGCGTGTTTGCGGTGTCCATGCGTGCGTACCAACTTGGCAACGACGTCCCCCATGCTCGCACCAGTGCTCAGCAGAGCGCGGGTGGTCCCAATTATGTCAGTAAAGCTTCTCAGGCTCTCGCGTTGCTTTTTTGCCAGACCCTTGACCGTGGTGCCTGGCCGAACTCCAGTTGCAGCAATGCGCCTCGCACACTCCACCAAAGGGAGCTTCCACTGCGCCGCAAGCACCTTCAAGCTCTACCGCACAGTGAGTTATCGCTCAGCAATACCACGGCGACCACTCAATGAGACAAACAATGCGCCAGCAACTGGAGGGGCAGCCATCCTGGCTGACTGAACTCCCAGGAGCTCGTTTCATGCTCAGCACCAATCAGCTGCATGTTGGTCAATGTGAATGACCACACGAGCGCTGTGAACTCTCGCAGGTTCTCTTTGACAAAATCTTCCACAGTTTAACACGTGACAGTGTCTAACAATGTAGAACCCTGTCTCATACGGTGTAACAATGTCTGAGACAGCGTTATACCGTGTTAAAACTGTGCAGTGTTCTGCTTGTTAGACCGCACAATCAAGGAGAACTCCTTCTTTCGAGCATCAAGACTCACCTCGAGTGAAGCTTTCCCAATGCCGCGCGGGGGTTTGTTGACCGCGTGCAAAAATGCGTCGTCGTCAGTGTCGGAGAGGACAAGCCGAAGGTACGCAAGAACATCTTGACCCAAACCCTGCAGGACCAAATAAGTTTGCTCAACAAATAAAAGAGCAGCGGGAGATTAAACAGGGACGGCATGCAGCCCAAATGAAGAGCGTGCGTAGCGAAAGACAAATGGTGAATTCTCGGCTAGAGAGACCGCACCCGCTTAAAGACGTTTTGAGCACCGTCAGGGGCTGTGTTCAGAGTGGGAATTCCGTGACTGCGGAGTGCAACCTCAAACTCGCGAGCCAGGCGTCGAACGCGAAACAAAATCGCCATTTCTCGGTAGGGCACCCCGGCACGGTGTTTAGCAACCATCATTTCTGCCACTGCTGCGGCTTCCTTCTCAATCGACTGCGGTCGGAGGGTTTGGCGTGAGGACAGTGGATATTGCATCACGATCACCAGTGCAAATCCAAAGACTGCTAGCGCTGGTCGGCCCCTGCCGTCGCCACCCCTCTCCCCCTCTCCGTCTCCCTGCCTTCCCTCGCTCTCTTGCACACCTGGAAGGAAGCGAGCGTAATCTTGGGCCCATCGACGTTGTCCGTGTAGCATGTCTTGGGCATCCGTCGTCCCTCATTGTGAGCTATGAGAGCCTGCACTCAATATCAATGCTTCCCACACGGGCATGAAGACAAGACAACGCGGAAGAGAGATGTGGTAGACAGCGAATCAAACACAACACACAAACGCACGCACACACGTCCGTTCAAACATCACAAAATCATGTCCGCTCTGCCGGTTTCCACGCGTGAAATGCGAGCACAGGAAGGAAAACACATCGCTTACGTATATTTGCAAGTTGAGAGGCACGGCAAAGCTGTCTAGGACTGACCTGAGATGCATTTACGATTGTCTTTGAGGACCGGAAGTTCTGTTCCAGCTTGACTATCTGGGGTTGGGAATGTACCCACAGCTCTTGAAACGTCTGCAATCGCTCAGTTAATGTCACAACAGGGACCAGATGGTGACTGGCGTACACGGTGAGGCGCGTGACGCGTGAGGTGCGACTGAGGGGTGGGGGGCTCGCACCTCGAAATTGTTGTTGGAGCCGCAGAGGAATGAGAAAATGGTTTGGTCGTCGTCACCACAGACTGTCACCGATTCGCACGCGAGAAGGCGTAGCAGGTCCATTTGGAGCGGATTCACATCCTGGTCCGCGCGTTACGAATTGGACTGGAGAGCTGACAGTCATGCACAACACAAGTGCTGCTGGCTCCCAGATTTCAGTTGGTGCAACTGAACAGCGAGCTGTCGCTATTGTTATGAGTAAAGTGTACTGACTTGGAATTCGTCGACGAGAATGTACTTGAACTTGCGCCTGTAATGCTCCAGGTTCGACTGCTGGGTCCGAAACAGTTTCAGCGCGAGCGGAAGAAAATCGTCGAAATCTGGCAACGATCGACTGAGCCGACGCCGTCCTCAAGGGGCAAAACATTCAAGCATACCGACAGCGTTCGAGTGTTTCTTGTGCAAGTCATAACGTTCCATGACGAACTTTTCGTCGTCGCTCAAATCCATGGACCCTGTCAAGTGCCGTTTGCGAATAGCTCGCACGAAGTACCGTACGGCCTGCTCAAGAGTGAGGTGCTCGTTGTTGACAAGCGAGACCAACCTCTTTGAGGTGATTGTCACTATCAAATTTGTTTGATCCTCCGTGCCCCTGGGGCGCGTCATCCTGTGTTCACGTATGAGTAAACACCGCAAACAAATAAAACAAAAAGGCACCTGGTCCACTAATGCTTCGTCCGCTTCGGATAGTTTGTTGAACTGTGTATGACCGTGTTGAGCCTCCCACTCTGAAACGATTTCATACAGAGCATTCCTTGTTGCCAGTGCATCCATCACACTTGGTTCCGCAGGAAAACCAAGCATTGAGAAATTGTCGCTGTGGCGGTGTCTGTACCCTGAAGCACGAACCAAGAAACGGGACGCACCGAATGATGGACAGAGCAAGCTGATGAAAAGTGGACACAACAAGGCCCAGGTTCGGTCCAACAAACTTTGCAATTCTTGCAGACATCTCATCAGCAGCCTTGCGAGTGAACGTCAACGCGAGAACTGAGCGTGGGTCCACTTGTTGAACTAAATAAGCCACTCGGGCGGTCAGCGTCAGAGTCTTCCCTGACCCGGCTCCTGCTACCAATAACAAAGGGCGATGGATGTCACAGTTAGTAGCCTCAAGTTGTCTGGGAGTAAGCCCTGCAATCTTTGACTGGGGAGCACTCATGGTTGGTGAAGTGGTGGATGCCCACGATGCCCACGTTTTGGTTGCTGAGGAGTTTGGCATTGGTGGCTGCCACTCACGAGGAGGCGACTGAATCACAACACAATGGTTGGAGTTGGGGTGCGGATCAGCGCAACGATATCCTGCTTCTTGGGCAGGTGGGGATCCCACGGTTTTGGTACCCTGAGTCTGTGCAAAGAGGCCATCTTTGTCTTCGCAGGGATCTAACTCCAAGGAATACACCGAAGAGGGTGACGGAGGACCAGGAAGTTCAAAAGGATTCGATGGTGGGTTAAATGCTCCACTCAACACTTCACGCAGAGGGTCCTTGGATTGCAGATTCTGACCAGGGCCCTGGCCATCCCTGCTGCCTGGCCCGGACAGGAGCCTCTGAAGATGCTTAGAAGCAGAAAACAAAGTGGCTTTTTCTGGATCTTCTGCCGGCTTTTGGGTTTTCTTCAGCCGCAAACGCTCCATGTTTCTCAGCCAGCAGTCAGCTGAAGCTGTGAATTCAAGAGACAAGCTCCCGCCAGAAACCACCGAATTACGCTGCTCATACATGATATCATCAGGACGTGTCCCCTCAGACTCCCTGACTCGGACCCTGAGCTCCCTCACGTGAAGAACTGATAAGAGAGAGAGAGAGAGAGAGAGAGAGAGAGAGAG
>QUTJ01031547.1:0-12648 GCA_003573635.1 Goniomonas avonlea | reverse complement strand
GAGCGAGCAAACATTGTAGCTGCATCGKTTGCAAAAAACACTCTTTCTTTCCAGGAGCTCAGAACAGACGAGACAGGAGAACTGGATACTAGAAGATCTTCTTGATTCTCACCCGTTGCCTTGGAGGAGAGAACGCCCCGATCGAAGACGGAGTCGAGCAGCTCGATGTGCAGACGCTCAGGGATGTCACGGGCAAGCGGAAGCTTGTACTTCCAGGTGGTGGCGGACGACACCTCGCCGCTGTCCTCCACCACGACACACTGCGAGAGACTTAGCTGTGGCGCAAGCTGTGGTGGTCGCGTGGGTGTGTGCGTTGACGAGACTAGCACGTCATTTCCTCCAGGTGTTGACGGTGAGCACGCGGTCGTTGGGAGCACATGTCCAAAAACGCAGCCAACACATGCTGGGGAAGCGGAGGTGCGTAAGTGAGGGGTGGGTGCGTGATGGATGACGGGTGCGTTCTGGGAATGTGATGGGTGCCGTCTGGACGAGTGATGGGCGGGTAAGTGTGGCAGGGTACGCAACCAGCCTCGCATTCTGGTTCACGCACCTCTCGCAAGACGTGGCCCAGGCCCATGACAAAGGCTCCCTCGGCCTGGCCAATGTCGATCGCCGGGTTGATGCTACGACCAGCATCGTACACGATGTAAGTGTCGAGCACCTCCACTTCTCCCGTCTGCAGTCAGATTGAGAGACTACTCAAGTCGATTGTAGCAGAGGGCGAGAGGGTGTGCCAAAAATCCAGGAACCTAGCGCTTCGAGGATGAGACGAACCTCGCTAGTTAAGACGAACCTAGCTCTCCGAGCAGGTTGCCTCCTGAACAGGGGCTCGTCTGTGTGCTCTCGTTGATACCTTAGACTGACACAGGGTAAAGTTCGTTGGCAGAATAGGCATCTTCTCACTTCGAGGGTGCACTAAGCTCCCACCTCTGTCGCCAGCTGGTTGTATCTCGACATTGCTCGACTTACCAGGACGTCAATCTCGACCTCTGAGACACCGATGCCATAGGAGTTATAAGCGACACCGTGGTCACCGACGTTGCTCCAGTGCCCCACTGCGCTGAGAACCTGGGGCTGCACTGGGAAGGAGTTGCCAGCCTTGCCGCACAGTGCTTCCCATGTCACCTGATGAGGGAATTAGAGCGGCAGATACACTCCATGCCTCCTCTCCCCTCGCTCCAAACCACTCCACCAGTGCGCTCAGACCCTGCAGCTGCCCTGGGATGGAGTGCCCCCGCCTCCTCCCTCCCCTCCCCTACCTACGCCTGCCGTTCCCGCCACCCACTACCCCACACCTCGAGCAACTGCTTCCCATTTGCGAGTCGATATCATTATCATCAAAAACTGATTTGCGATCCCCCTGATCTCTAGTGGGTGCGGATAATGGACACGATAACTGGTCGAAGGACGAAAGCACGGTGCATCCTCGGCAAGATGGTGGCGGATGGGTGGATAACGCCCCAAGGAGAGAATGGATACACAAGAAAAAATACACATGCTCTCTCGAGTGTTGGTTTCAGCTCGGCGATAACAACGTCTCCTTCATGAACTACTGGGAAATCTCCTTAGGTTCTGTCACGCTTCGATGCTGTCACGACTGCTGTCAACTCACAGCAGCGTCGCCTTCCTTGAGAGCGCCGTTCATTTCGGCGAGTGCAGGAGTGAGTTCCTCGGTCAGCTTCTTGCACGCCTCAATTGCTGCAGCGCAGCAGGCCTCAGAAGACGTTGAGGCGCCGGTGAAGGTCTGGTTGGGCACCGTGTGTGCATCGTAGTCGGTCACACGAATCTGAGTTGTGGTGTTAGAACACTCCAGACAGCAACGGTACAGTGAAAGATGAGAGAGGACAAGGCAGGGGTGGGTGGGAAGGGGGGTAAGTCTTGCACATGGGAATCGCGGCACAATGTGCGTACGTCGTAGGAGGAGGATGGGGGCAAGGGAGGGGGGGGGGGATCCGCTTGATGCGGAGCCTGTCATACGTAAGCTGGCTGGACGCCATACCTTGGACAAGAGGTCGACTCCGGGGAAGAGTTTACCAAGCGCGCCAGCTGTCGCCTGAGCAACCTGCAACAAGGACGAGTCGGTCAACACACACACAAAAATAAACAGGTTAGGAATATCAGGACGCTTGCACACCAAGTCTGACACGGGGACCGTAGAACCAGGCCTTCTCCCTGACCACAGTGCAGGGATAGCTATCTGCCCAAGTAGAGGACGAGTCGGTCAACACGCCATTCATCGGAGAGGATCGGAAGGCGAGTCAGCACAGAACAGTCGGCGCCGAGTGTGTGGGAAGGGAAGGAGCAGAAGCCTGGAAGAGTGCGTTCGATCAACAGAGGACTAGGAGGCGAGCCAGTCCAGTGAGTGTGTTGGGGGGGGGACAGCGCATGGGTTGGTACAAAGGAAGATCATGATGGAATGATCAGGAAGGTTCCGGAGGCGGTTGTGTCTCTGTGCCAGGGCGACTCTAAAATTGGTGCCACCTTTGAAGCCAACAAATGACTTCCCTTATCCGTTTGTAATCAAGGACAACTGTGCGCGCGAGAGAGACGTTGTTGCCCGCGCTGGATATGAAACACTGTACCTTGGTGTTGAGGCCCTGACCGAGCTCTGTGCCGCCGACATGCACAACAATCGAACCGTCGGTGTTGATGTTGACGAGCACCGTCTTCGGGAAGGTCGAGAGCTCATACCGAAGGGGAGTCTGGTTGCACAGTTTTAGAAGCGGTCATAGTCATTGAGACATGAATTATAGTGGCACCCACTCCGTCTCTCACTCCACCACACCACCTCAACAGTTGTGTAGGAACAGCTTGACCCCACTGGGACGAGAATAAAAAGGATGAAGAGCCAGTGCCTACTTCCTGTCGACCCACAATCAAACGGTACACGACAGTTGATCGATAGTTCTCATCAAACCCAGGCATGCATCGAACTATCTAAAACGCCTTACCTGTGCGATGCCACGCTTACGCCAGCGGTTGCTGGCGTTAAACTGCGCGATCTGTGCCTTGCGGTCGTCGAGTTTGCTGTTAGCACGAGCAGCAGTCCACATTTTGACCGCGGTGTAGTCGGGCAGAGTCAGCTCCTTGCCATTGGGCATTGTCTTCTGAACCTGAAACAACGGGTGAGGACACATCGTTTGAAGCTGGCGCTTGTCAAAACCATCGGCGCCGGCGTCAAATGCCTAAGCTATATGATCCGATCGATTCCAGACATAATGCCGACTCAGATTTCTCTCTAGATGACTCGAATGATCACCTCGAAAGCAGCTGGATCGTCGGAGACCATGTTGCGCTCTCGTACTGTCTCAGCAGGCAGCCCGAGGACGTGCGCGATGTGCTCAATGATCGTCTCCATCACGTAGGTCGCACCGACGTCTCCTGGACCACGCATTGCAGTCTTGACGTTGGTGTTGGTCTTGACGTTCTGCACAGGAGATTAAACACACGACGTCATAACCCGAGCAGTAGTCGCAGGTTTTGTGTGGCCGATAACCCTTCTGATACCCAGCGGTTGCTGAGCGAGGGAAAGCAAAGTTAAGCTCCCGTGCTCTTGTTCGTGTTCTGTGCTCTCAAGCTCACGGTGAGTGGCCTTGCTGGTGTTGGTATCTAACATCGAATTTGGGAGGACTGTTGAGCAGATCAGGGAAGGAGATTTGAGCGTGTGTAGCGCATGCTCGCGTGTGCAATTCTAACCCTAAAACATATCGAAACTTGCTTGAGCACGCCACATGGCGAAATGTATCTTCTCTCAACACATCGATCCATAGATGTATCTGTTGACAGTAGATACTGTCGACATCACAACATGTTGACAGTAGATACTGTCGACATCACAATGTCTGTGTACGAGTGCAAGCGTTGCCACGGGGGTTGGTGTGGTGTCTACAAGACCAACCTGGCACTCCATGTCAAAGTTGGGGAGGTCGTATACGCTGTTGAGCTGGTGAGGAAAAGCAAAGTTGGCCCAGAACGACAGTTCGTGGGTGTAGCCGGCGTTGATGTGGGCTCGGAGGTAGAAGGAATCAATCTTGCCAGTTGCGTCGAACGACACCTGCACAGTATTGTAAATCCTGCTGTTGGTTGGTTGCTTTCAGTTCTCGCTGTGCACCAAGTCTGTCGTTGTTTTCCGCTGCTGCTGCTAAGCGTCCGGGTCTCCGAGTGTAGGCGGTCTCAGATTATAAAAGGGAGTGCTAGAGTGGCTGCTTCCTCGCTTCTTAACATAACATCACCTTGTAATCAGCCTGCGTCTCTTCGCGACCACCGCTGACAGCAAGGTCGACACAGCGATCGAGAGCAAGCTTCACGGGGCGTCCGGTCTTCACCGCAGCCACTGCAGCAGCACCAGCAACAGGAATTTGGTGCGTGAGACGTCCACCAAAACCACCGCCAGCACGGCGAGTGACAAGGCGAACACGGTTTTGAGGGCGGCCCAGGACGCCTGACAGCATACCCTGCCGAGATATCTCAACGTCTCTGATTGCAAACAAAAGAATCTTGTGGATCCATCCAAAGCATCTCATACCATAGAACGAGATGGATTTCAAACCGATAGGCAACATTGTAAAACCGCAATCGTTGGTCTTCAGGGCAACACCATCGCTGGACCTAACCGAACTCGTTTGTGAATACACTACAGCGGTTTGTGCGAGACACGACCACTATCGTGGTGGAACGAGTACACAATGGCGCAACTATTCCACGATCGATAGCGTCTTGAGTCCGATTAGCCCAAGTGTCTTGGCTCTGACTAAGACCGAGAGGCACTCTGATGGCACGAATAACACTTGTCACCCCTCTCGCTTTCTGGTAGCTGAGTACCTGGCAAGCGGCATGCCACTGGCATCCAACGTTGACAACCATGACATCGTCCTCGTCAGGGTAGCAGTACGCAGTCTGCGGCTCCAGGTAGAAATGCTGCTGCGACCCAATGTTGACGGTGCCCTCGACCTTGTTCGAGGCGGCGGCAATGCGACCTTCGACGTCGTCCACCCCGCCCTTGAGCGTGTTCTTCACAGCTGTCTTGACCCAGTCTTCTCCACTCGCCAGAGCAGCACTGCAGATACGTGTGAAACTTCATGGTCATTCAAGGAAGGATCACACGGCTCGAGTTGTTTTGGCCCATCCTTCTAACTTAGTGCGAGAGGGGGGGACAGACTAAATATGTTGTAGTATAAATGATGACGAAATGATCACGGATCGTCTCCAATGACTCCGAAAAGTCATTAATGCGGGCGTGTCAGGGTATCTACGGACTCACGCGATAGAGGTGATCGGCGGCTTGTCGTCGTCTTTGTACGTGACAACGACCAATTGCGCCGCAGCGGCTGCCTCAAGCGGGGAGTTGGCGACAATCAAACCGATCGGCTCTCCGTAGAAGTTGACTCGGCCATCAGCGAAGATTGCGCGGGGCGGTCCGAGGGGGTTGGTGTTGTTGGCGCCAGGGATATCAGATGCAGAGACGAAGTCCACTACACCAGGGGCCCTGCAGGCAAGAGTCATGATGCAATTGTTAGGATTGGGGAGACGCAGATAGACAGACACGCCGTCCTTCGGCTCGACACGACAATAAGCGACTGCGAAGATGGCAGGCGTGCCACACTTGAGGACTGCCTGGTGCGGCACGCGCGATCTCTCTCTGTCAATGTCACTCGGTTGGTTCGGTCAAGTATCAAGCGGAATGAAATGTGACATTAAATAGAGACAGTTCAATGAGTCAGCGGACTTGCTATCCAGTGGCACCAAGTCTTAAACTCGCGCAACACCCACTTGAGTGCAGCCGAGGCATCCACACTGACGACGGTAGCGCGAGCCCGAGTGGAGGTGACATACGCCGCATGCAGCGTGCCTTCGCGCGGCGGAATATCACCAGTGTACTGCGCGGAACCGTCCGCCTGCCGCCCAGCCTCGAGTTTCTCGACAGGCTTGTGCTGCACGTCACCCTCAATCCGCTTGAAGTTGTGGGTACCGCGCTGCAATGGCCGCGAGTGCGAGTAGGTGGCGGATGGCTCGACGGGGCTGGGAGCCAAGGCGGCGAGGAACTTGAAGAGGAAGGCGGACACGAGCTGGGCTCGGTACTCGGCGTGTTCCCCGACGGGGCGGACCTGGGTTGGCGGTCAGGGCAGAGGGTCCACGTGTCTGTGGAGGTGCCTGTCTCTCTGTGGTGCCTGTCCCGTGCCACAAAGGATCGTTAGACGCGCGGAAGCGGGGGGGGGGGATCGGTGGGTCTTGGGGGTTTTGCTGTGATTGTCGATTGTCACTTTGTCAAGAGCCTGGCAGCGCTCGCGCCTGAAATCTGAGGAACTCTGCTACAGCTGCAAAGCTACGGAGAAGTGCATGCTGATCGTGCCGTGAGGACACCAGCCTGTGACGTGTGCGCGCCTCACTTGCAAGAGAGAGAAAAAATAAAGAGAGAGAGAGGTGAGAGAGGAGAGAGAGAGAGAGCGAGAGAGAGAGGAGAGAGAGCGATAGAGCGAGAGCCATCCGCACCTCGCCGCGAAGAATCTCCAGTGCTCCAGCAACAGTCGAGGCCTCCGTGACATTTTTGCCGACAAGGAAGGCTGCAGTGGCTTTTGCGAGCACAGCGTGGCCACCAGGAGCATCAGCAGCGACGGCACCAAACGCGAGGGTCGCACTCTTGACAACGGCACCGTCCATGTCAGCGTTGAAGGCCGCGTTGATGTAAGCGTGCGCGAACAGAGGGCGCATTGCCGTGCGGTACGAGGTAAAGAAAGCGGCATCGCTGATGTTGATGGAGACCAGGGTGAGGAGGGTGGCGCCCGCGGGAGCGCTGGTTGAGGAGAGGAAGTCCTCAAACGACTGAGTGGAAGAGTGTGCCGTACCGCCCCAAGTAACAGTGGAACCCGCAGCCAGGAGGAGGGTCGCGACATCGGACCAGAAGCCAAGTGTCTTGGCCATCATGAGGTTACCAGCTAAGGTGCCGACGTTGCGGATGTGGGTGCTGGCGACCTTAGTCAGGTGATCGGCGATGACAGAGGCCTTGCGCGTGCCAGCAGCACTCAGAGCTGCGTGCAGGGCGTTCATCGTGGTCCCGGCACCAACCTCCAAGATGTCGCCAGATTGCTTAATTCCACGCAGTTCTGGAAGGTCCCGAATATCAACGCGGACCTCAGCGCGCGGGAGGTCGTTCTTGTAAATGCCAGAGGAAGTGCTCCCAGCAACCGCTCGCGCGCCAGGGGTTGCCAGGGCCGCGAACGCCTCGGCAAGATTCGCTGGTCGGATCCACACCCTGCCATTACGTTCAATCTTGAATCCAGGGACACTCTGCCCCTCAAGGAACGCAGGAAGGCCCGCAGGAGTCATGTCAGGAGCCTTCCACTCCGAACGGAGACTGATGTTCTCCTTGATATCGCTGTCACTGGCAAAGGAGCGAGCAGCGTCCAGAAGAGGGCGGTAGCCAGTGCAGCGGCAAATGTTGCCATCAAGTCGGCGCTCCATGTCAGCCATAGTGGGAGGCTCTGCGCGCTTCAGACCGGCATAAATGTTCATGACGAAACCAGGAGTACAGAACCCGCACTGCGTCGCATGAAAACCCGCCACCCGCTCCTGCATTCACAGAAACGGTCATATCGAGAAAAAAACAGAGGGTCTCTCCTCACCGAAACGGCGTGCATACCATCCTTCCCAGAGAGGCCCTCGATCGTAGTCACAGCGCGGCCGGCCACTGCGGCAAGCGGGAAAAGACAGGCATTGACTGAGATTGCCTCGCCAGAAGGCTCAGTCACAACAACTGTTAGAAGAAAAAATATCAGTGGGAGGTGCTTGACAGCGCGAAAAACAGGCGGAAGGAAAGCCGATTGGGGTGAATACCAGTGCATGCGCCGCAGCCGCCCTCCCCACAGCCAATTTTGGTCCCCCTCAACTTGGCACCTTCACGAAGATATTCTGACAGAGACAACCCTGCGTCAATATCCGTCAAGGGGATGTCGACGCGCTTGTTGTTCAGCGAGAAAGAAAGGGCAGAAAGGGCCATTTTCTTGGGCGGATAGCGGGGAGAAGATTTTTGCCGCGTTTATCGTGTTGTGAACGTCCAGAAATCGAGTACAATGTACAGTAGTGTGGTTTTCAATTTTTACCGCCCGTTGATTTTTTCCGCCACAGTTTAATTAACAACAAATAAACAACTACAGCTAAGTTACCTAAGTTACAATTGTACTTAATAACTTCCGGTGGCCGGTCCGCCAGTTTGTAATTTTCGGAGCGTCGTCACGCCGCCGTGGCTGTTCAGGCCAATTTGCAACTATCGTTCAACTCTTCGAGGTATCGAAGTATCTGTGAACCGAAATCGGCGAAATGGTGCGTCTCATGCTTTGTCTCACGGCTCTTCTGTTCTTGGCATCAACGTTCCAGTGCGATGCCGCGCCACCACTGCATGTTTCCAAAGGGACATCTTCTGCAGCAAGCGCCAAAAAAGCAACAAGACCTACTGCCGCAGAAAACGCTGCAGAGGTTGCGCGGATAGTCGCCGCTGCTGAAATCACAGCGAAACACAAGGAGCACGCCGAGAAAGAAGCACTTCTTCACCCTCCTAAACATGTCATGCCCGGTCCTCCAAGAACAATAATCAGGTTCGTAATCTGGTGCTCTTCTCATGTCGGTGACACTCCGTAGCTGCCTTGTCTTCGGAGCCATTTTCATCGGTGCCCTTGTTTGTTGGTTTGGTCCCTGTAGGGAGAAAGAAGAGAAAGGACAACTGGGTCGGTTTGGGGCTTGAGGTGATTCCAGCTTGCTCGGAACCTGAGGGACACACGGCGTCTGCCTTGCGAGTGCACGACCTTTCACGCGGAGGGTCCCAGGCGACTCAGGCGAATTGCAACAGTCAAGTGCTGCCTTCTTGTTATCATCAGCATTATTATTCGAAATGAAATGATAATTTTTGAACATGGTCTCAGGGACACGAAGTTGAGCATCATGCGTTTGTATTTATATGTATTGCCAACAAAACTGCAATGACAGGACTCAGACTCTCTACAGGTTCTGAGTGACAATAAATTATCGACACAAAGATATCATATCACATTGCCACAGACTCCGTCCAAGATCGCTTCCTGACATACAAGCTTCGGGCACAAAATGCACGCACGCACTCCAGCAGTCCCCCCCGACAAGACACAATGCCGCGGAAACCCCAAAAATCGCCGGAGAACGGCCTATTTGTCTGGCCTTGCCTTAGAAACGCTCCTTTCCTATGTATAAGCAGTACCAACCGCGTTCACGATGTCTTCGATGTCTTCATGGCCGCCGCCGATGCCGCAAGCTTGGAGTTACGGTGCTGGTTGGTCTTGAGGTTGAACCATGCTGCGACCACAATCAAGAGCATCAGTGTCACCGACACACCAACAAAGGAGCTCAGCGACGGAAGAAGCCACCGGGGAAGATAGATGTAAAGGCCGGCCTGTGCACGAGTCAAATCACCAGCGCAAGAAAAATGAACGAACCAGCCAAAAAATCTCCACAACGACCCAGAAGTTGAAGTAGAGGTGGGCCGGGAATGGTCCACGGGGCAAGGGAGGCTCTGGCCCAAGACGCTTTTTGCCGTTGGCGTAGAAGTCGGAAATCAGCTTGTCCTTCACCTTGTAGCTATCACGGGTTTAGATTCGTGCAGTGTTATTGTGCATAGAAACACTCACCGTTCAATCATCCAGTTCTCAATGCCATCATCTGTGGTGGGCATGTCCGCCATCTGCAAGGTCTGTCAAGGACGGCCGTCGCTAAAACAAGTCGCTCGCAACTGACCTTGGTGGCATGAAAGTGCAGGTGGGCCCGGGTATTGCCCTGACCAGAGAACACGTCGTACATTGACGGTTCTGTATCAAGAACCAGAGTGGCATCATAAACAACATCAATGAAATCCCTGAAGCCATCCATGGCAGCAATGAAAGCCTGTCATGAAAAGAGTCAAACCCCGGATTGGTGGGCAAATGGCCACATGCCTTGACACGTGGCACAAGCACATGCTCGAGCTGAAAACCGTACTGCTTTTGAGCCCAGTCACGCGACTTCTGCAGTGACTTTGCGGACAAGCGCGTTCCTGCGGACCATGAGCAAAAAGGTTGAGCAGCCAACGACTCACCCTCGGGGTACATGCAAAACCAGAAAGGGCGCGGGAACTTGGTCATAGATTTGATGGTGTTGGAAAGAAGCCGCTGATCAGTGTTCCAGTCCCGCTTGATGAAAATTTGTTCGGACATCCACTGCGACATTTTACGTTGAGAAGATTGAACAAAAACAAGAAACGGAAGAAGTACCTGCATCCACCCAAAGATAGGAACATACTTGAGGCTGAAACGTGGGTCAGACCAACTGGACAAGCACCAAAATCGACGAACCTGTCCTTAATGATCACCTTGAGCGAGCCGTGAACCCCGACACGTGCGCCGAAAGCAAACGCCACCAGCCAATCGAAATTGCTCCGGTGGTTCAGCAAAGCAACAGCACTTGTATTGTAAGGAATGTGAACACCATACTCGAGGAGCTCAATACCGCCCCAGCCTTCGAGCAAGTACACGAAGGTGGCGTAGTGGATTTTCAGAATGGCAGTGCTGATTTTGCGGAACCAGTACAGGGAGATCAAACGCAAAGGAAGATTGCAGACCATCACTCCAAAGCTAATGATGCCAGAGAAAAACATGACTGAGAACACGAAAAAGCATCGAAGGCATCCGAGAGGCGTGAGTTTCGCCATCGTCACCTGTTTGCCACTGACTGCGTGTCAACTAAGTTTGACAGTGCATAGACAGCATACGAGCAATCTCGTATCGCCAACACGCTAGCGAGGATTTCCAACGAAGGAGATAGTGTGAGCGATGATTTCAAGATCGTGGAGCTCTCTTGAGCATGTCGAGAGTGCTGGGCCTTTTCTTTGGTAAGGATCCAGCGGAGGATCTCATCAAACTTCAAACACAACCTGAGGAGGAGCTCCCTGAACAATTGCGAAAGCTTCGGGAAACTCGGGACAAGCTGGCTTTGAAACTGGTCGATTCCCTTGCATCGAAAAAGGAGAAAAGGTTGCGGAAGCTTGAGTCGACCGAGGAGCTTATTCGTGTGTGCACTCAGCGTCTTGTACAGGTCAGTGGGACGGTTGTTTCCCTGCAAATACTTGGCCCGTGTTCGCTGTTTCTCCTTGTGTGTTGTGATCCGATGTTTTTGTTTGTTTGTTCTATGCTTGGGTGCCGACGTTCGGAACAGGCTCACAGCCGGCCGGCTGAACTCCTGGGAATTGCAATCAAGCACTGGTTGCTTTGGCCTTCTTCCGCGTGTTTTTGTCAATGGCAGCTCTACACAACAGCCTCACGACGACAGCGTTTGAGGTACTGCTTGTGCGAGGGATCGGTTTGCTTCTTCTCAGCAGTATTGCACCATGTCCTTTCTGTGACAGCATCCCATCAGTGTGTTGCTCAAATGGCGGTATTTGCGAACTGCTCGGGCTTGGACATCCTGGGTCCATCTCACCCACGGCCGGCGGCACAAACTCAGCAGCGTTGCGGTGAGTTTCAACATCAATCTCTTTCGAGCCCAGTCTATGATTTGACCTGAATTTTGTCGCGACCCCCCCTACTTCGGTGAATTTTTACGCTGGCCTTGCGCTTCTCGTGGCTTCTTCTTGACTTGAACCTGAGTACTGCTGATGTGTATGCGTGATGCAGGCGTCGGTGGCACGGAAGGCGACCTCGGTTGTACGGCAAGTGGGCGAAGAGGTCCTCGACGCCGAGTTTCTGAGCGGGCAAGCCAACCACCGTCAACAGGTCACCCCCCCCACCCCAACGAGAATGAGATATCCAGAGCAGTCGTCACCTTCATCAGGTCACCTGTAGCTCTGGGTCAGATTTCCTCTGCCTGGCCGCGTTGGACTGTCTCTTGTGCAGTCTGCCGAGAGTTAGAGGGGGCAGGGGGGTTTACCGCATTTTTTTAACTTCAATTGAATGCGGAAAAGTAGCCAGAGACACTGAATATGCTGGTTTCCACTCAAAACGTGTTACAGACTGCAAACTGTCCTTGAGATTCCAACCCTGTTGGAGACTCGATGGTCTCGTGTGCTTGCGTCGTGCCGACGTATCTCTGAACCATGTCCAGGTGGAAAGTTTAACGACGGGTGTTGTGGCGGGGGCGAGAAGTATTGCAAGCGGGCTGGTTGATGGTGTGTCAGGAATCGTGCGGCAACCTGCTCAGGTATCCAAGTCCCTCCTTCCCTCCCTCCTTCCCTCATTCCTTCCCCCCTCTGCACCTGGGTGTCTCGTATGCCACGGCGGATGCCAAATGTGTCCAAAATCGGCAGCCAACGATGGGGTTGCTAACATCGATTTGTCATCGGTGTTGGCGTACACGGTAGATTTGCTCTGAGCAGCTGGCCAACCGAATGGGTTGTTTTTTCTTCTTGAGGAAGTTGACCCATAGATCCCAATCCAATCTCAGTATCAATTGTCAGAGTTGGCCCATATCGATTGGGGACTCTCCCCAAATTAAGGAGCAGGCAGTGCTGGTTTATTGGCCTGTGAAGCACCAGGACAGAACAGACTGGGCGCTGCTTCAAGCATATATATATATCTATATCTATATCTATATCTATATATATCTATATCTATATCTATATATCTATATATATATATATATATATATATATATATATAT
>QUTJ01031546.1:0-12621 GCA_003573635.1 Goniomonas avonlea | reverse complement strand
CTTGAATCTCTCGCTCGCTAACTCTTGCCTCGCAGCTGCAGCCTTGCCGCTACATCAGGTTTATGCTGAAGCGCGTCGGGCGTGTGCTGGACAACGATATTGCTGATGATATATGGGACCACAGTGCGTTTATTGTCAGAAATTGCTTATTGCTAGGATGGGCACGGGGCAGGGAGGACAGGGGCAGGGGCAGGGAGGACTGGCAGGGCAGGGGCAGGTACAGGCCGGAGACTGCATGAACTTCACCGAAGACACTGCTGGCGTACTCACACACACACACACTCCCTCCCTCCCTCTCACACACACACTCACTCACACTCACACACACTCTTTCTCTCGCTCTCTCTCTCTCTCTCTCCCGTGAGGTGCAAGTAAGGCGCCAGTGAACCACTGAAGTAGGCGCGTGTGTGACACCACTGTGTGACACACACGCACACGCGCGCACATACCGAGGTGCCAGTGAGCGCGCGCTCGTCTCCTTCCGAGTCTCACACTGCCCCGCCTGCCTCGCACATTCGCGCTGCAGGCGTCAGTGGGGTGCCGGTGACCACCAAGTAGCGCGCTCTTCGAAGAGAATGCTGCTAACATGCTCTTCGTGTGTGTGCGTGTGTGCGTGCGTGTGTCACACGTGTGTGTGTGTGTGTTGTGTGTGTGCTACCCCTCGGCTGATCTACGGATCTGTGGCTTCCGCAGTTCCTGGTGGTTTGAATACTCTCTCGTTCTCTCTTCTCCTTGACACTCCCTCCGCAGAATTTGCCAGGACCGCGGAGTTTTGGCGACGAGCGTACGGTCAACCGTATAGTAGCGAGTACGTTAACGCTTGTACCTGAGCTCTCCGTCACCACCTCTGCCTGTCTGGCCTTGCCCCAGCCTCCCTGTGCGATCCCTCTGCCCCTCTTTCTTCTCCTCTCCGTCTTCTCCTCTTTTTTTCTCGCTTCTCTCTTCTTGTGCTCGCAAGCACTTCTAGTGTTTCAAGTCAGTGGGTGCTAAGCAGCTCCCACGGTGCTGAAATCCTTTCTCACTCACTCACACACGCCCATTGCCTCGCAGTTGGACAGCGTGCGCATACATTAAAAGCAAGTGGAGGTGGTTTCTCCTTGGGGCTGTGTTCCCCCCTCTTGGATGCTACCTTGTGTGCAAAGCGTTGCAGTTGTCTTGCTTACATCGAAGGTGCGTCGTTCTCGCCTATTTTGTCGTGCTTCTCCTGCCAGCCGGGTTCCTGTCGTGTCGGGACATGTTTTCGCCTTGTTTTTTGGAGTTCCGTGGTATCGCACCATGTTGCATTTTTGGATTTACCCTTCCGAGTAAGAATGTAATGATTTTCTGCAGCAAGGTTTCAGGTGACACCGAATCTGAGCAAGCTCTGGACAGCACAAGTCCGCTCCCGCCCCCATCTCCAGACCGACAGCAGCTCCCGGGGCAAGCTCCTAATCTTACACCATGGGTGGGATTCCCTGTGATGCAGCCCCCATTCGATTGACACTAATTTATCCAACTTGGGTTCGATATTTTTGAGAAGGATTACAATAGCAGTCTGCGGTGCGTGTTTGCGGTACTGCCTGACCGAATGACCATGAGCGACATTGTTGTGTGTTGAGTTCCTAACTGTGCGACAGGCCGCGGCCCTCTCCCCCCCACCGCTCAACATTGTACTGAAATTTCCCCCGCACGTGGAGCAAGCTTCAGCTCGGGACGCATCTTCGCTTGGAGCAGGAGCGTTCGCGGGCGAGAGCGAACCCGTTGTATAATATCATAAAGAAAAACCCCTCTGCTTTCGCTGAAATCACTGTTGAACAAAATGCTGGTCGCCGTACGTTCTTGTTCATTGTGTACTTGACAAATTAATAGCTGATTCTTATCGCCAGCCCCTGATGGTCAGGTCCGCGACGAATGCCCGTTGTGCTTATTGGGTGTAATAGTAATCACGTTCATTGCAGTTTGATGTTGTTGCCAAGGACGGCTGCGGATCCTTGCACTGCTCAGCGATGAGCGACCAGGGGGAGCAGAAACAAAAAGAACACGGCCTCACGTACCAATTGAACCGCCTGCTCGGCAAAATGTGAGAAAGAAAGATGGCTACTGTCAGATCTCTGGTAGCCGTTGAAAGTCAGTTGCTCGGTTCTCGCCTGCGGCACAGTGAGGATCGGTGTCAAGGAGCCGGCAAGTCGTACCAAGAGAGAGAAAGTCATGGCGAGACCCCAAGAATAGAGTCAATAGACCAAGAGGGAGCTATCTCTGTATGTATACTCGAGCCATAATCGGCGTTGCGAAGAGACGCTTTGTGCAAATGGTCAGGTTTCCCAGCCGTCGCGACATTTTTGGGCTCGTCGCTTTGCTGGTCCTCTCTCCCCTGTGTTGTGCAGACCCACCTTGTGCGCGCATCATGTTTGTGTGTGGCTGTTCTGACCCGGACACAGTGGTTCTTTTCGGTGGGATGACTCGGGGTGGCAACAACTCCGGGTTTCTCTTTCCCGACGTGAAGGACGCGGAGGCTGTGAGCTTTCAAACCCAAGTCAACACTATCTCCTGCGCTCAGGTGTGTTGATCATCATAAACCCGCTGCTTGGTGTCTGAGGACTCGCCGTGACATAGGGTGACAAAGTCATTGTGGGGACTCAGCGGTCCGTCACGGACGTCGAGCCACAGAGTTCGCACGTCGCAGAACAAGCTGTAGACGGCGAAGTTCGTGTTGTCCTAACAATTTCAACTCGACTCCTTGAGGCAAATACCATTGCCACTGGCATGGTGCTTGTCGGTGGTGTCTTCTCGCACGGCCTTGTTCTCTGGGACCGATTCGGCGTCCAGGCCATTGGCCCTGGGCAGCTCATCCCCCCTTGCGTCTTGTGTCTGGCGTACGCCTCTCCTGAGTCGGGGCCGCCCCAGGATGACCTCTTTGTTGGAGGTTGCTTCCGGCGGATGGCAAAGCTGGTGCTGAATGGTCCGCCGTTCATGGGTGTAGCGGTGTTCTCATTTTCCTTCCCAGGCGTTGCACGTCTCAAGTTCGCGGATGGCTACTTGCCCACAGATGAGCACCCCACATGGACTCCACTGGGTGTTGGGCTCTCCACGGAGCACGGCGGCCCCTCCGATGTCTCCGTTTATTCGATATCTGTTGCGAATGGGGTACGCAGCCAGGACGACTGCAGAGATTAGACCCACATCTTTTCCAGGTGGCGTTTATTGGAGGACACTTCACCAGCGCCGGGGCCTTGTTTCTTGGAAATGTAGCAAGGTGCTCCCCAAACCATGCTTTTTCTTTTCTCACAACGTCTGCAGATATAACATGAAGCTCGGCCAATGGTCAGATGTCGGTGGGGGCGTAGATGGGATTGTTCGTGCAGTTGCTGCTCGGCCACACAGTGAACATCAAGCGCGTGACAATGTGATTCATCGATGCTGGACTGACACGGGACGATCAGGGTGTGTATGTTGGTGGGAGCTTCTGTGCTTCCAAGGCCAACACGGTTTGCAACGTCGGGCTATGGGACGACGAGCATGGCTGGAAGAGCTTGGGCTCCGGTGTGCGCGGGGAAGTTTTCAGTTTGTTGTTGCTGGGCCCAGGTAACGAGCGTCACTGACTCTTGTCCACTTGTACTTGCACCTGTTTACTCTCCGAAGGGTTCTTGATCCAGTTCCATAACACACATAAGCAGCGGTGTACGTGGGTGGGCACTTTGTTTCGCCAGACACCCTCAAGTCTAATCTGGGTGCTTTTCTTGAGCCTGAGTCTGCATGGTACACTGGCGATCTGCCAGGGGGGTCACGTCCTGGTGCGTTATCTTGCCATCCTATTCTATTGTCTCCGTGGTAGTGGCCTATTGCGCTGACTGTGTGCTGCTGCCCTATTGCGCAGACTGGCTGCCCGACCTTCTTTCAACACAAATTTGGGCAATGTCTTGATCATGTTTTGTAGGAACCATAAGGACCATGGCTGCGTGTCCTTGTCTCAACGGCGGAAGGGTCAGCGGAGACGGCGATTGCACTCTAGGTGTGTCCAAATTCATCTGGGCGCCTGTGCCTTTCCCCGTCTGTAGGCAACTCCCAAGTCGTTTCACCTCTCTCTCAAGAGAGACCCGATCCCTACATCTAATCTAATCTTTTTGTTGCAGACAATCAGTACACCGTGCCAGCACAGTCACCATGGCGGGCTCCTGGAAGGTTGCATCCTCAGAGCGGGGCCCCCGCGACCCACAGCAACAACTCGACCGATCCCACGTATGTCGTGGTTTTGAATGTCTTTAACGCCTGCAATTCCCATCCTCATCCCTCAGCAGCCCGTGGCTGGAAATTGCTTTGGTGGTGTTTGTGCTGATTGCCTTGGGTGGACCTGCTGGTGTAGTCTGGTATCGTCGACAAGAGAGGAAACGTGCAATCATGGGCTATAACGAGGTGATGTTTGTTCTGCAAGCTTGTGGAGAGCTTCAATTCATGTGCTAATTTTGACTAATTTTGCAGCTGGGGCAAGTGGATATGGTTTCTGGGGCTCCCGTGTCGTACTCCACACTCAGCGGAGACGCCCATTACCAGCTATAGCGCTGACAAGGCGAATGAGGTGATACTGTAGCCCTGAACAATTTATGAGGGTGTTTGAGCTGTCGTACGCGACAGCACCAATGTCGATTCTTGACTGGTTTGTATTTCATTAGCTTGTCCGTGCTCACCCTTGACTCTTTTTTGTATTTCATAGCTAAGAGATGAACGCCCCAGACGCATGCGTACATCTAGAATACATATATCCTTGCGGCTCGTCTGTCTCTTTTGTCGGATGACTCTCGGAGGGCCTTCAAACATTTGGTGGTCGGTGTTCGGAGTTCTCGACTTGTGTTTCTATCAAAAAGCACCAAACAAAATGCCCAGAAAAGGAATGGTCCAAGACGAAAAGAATTTCTGCTTGTTTACAAACGGGCTTGTGCCACACGTTGTTCGTGTTGATTGCGCAGTTCGAACACGGGAGACATCCAAGTTCCTGGCGGGCACGCTTACTGCTGGCGGTAGTCGCAGTACAGGTGGCTGCGGGCGCCATCGCAGTTGTTCACGGAGCCAGACGGGGGCATGTAGAGCTGAAACAAAAGGTCAACCGACCAAAAGAAACAAGCGACAACGGGAACGATGACAACCTCGAGCATCCTAATCATTTGGGCCCACGAAAGACACTGGCTACTGGCTATGAAACCAAACTGGCTATGAAAATCAAGTGCAACATACCGTCTGTCATTGAAACAAAGGGAAGGCCGGAGGGAGGGAGGGAGGAGGACGCGGGTCAGCTCGAGTCACGAATGAAAACAAAGAAACTCACGCCGGAGAAGTCGTGGCCAGAGCCGAAGCCGTCGAACTCACCGTTGCCGTAGGTGATGTAGCCGGACACAGCTGCTAAAAGTCAGCACAAATCAAGGGCGCGACAAACAGGAACAGACCGGCGAGCTTCTGGAATTGGACGATGGTGTTGAACATGGTACTCAATGAGAGGCGGGGGACACGTCTGCCAAGGAAATAGCGCCCGAGGCAGAAATACCCACACCAAATATAGCCCGCTGAAGTTTTTGACCTGCCATATGGTGATCGTAACCCGTCATTGTAATCGACAACCTCCAGGTTAGAGTTTTTGGTTATCGTCACCGTTTGCAAGGACGTACACGGAAAAGATGGCGCCAGCGCACGACGTGTGGACCACCGTGCTGGACTCGAACACAGGAAGACAATATTGGTGGAACCAAGATACTGATGATGTTTCATGGGATCCGCCGCCGTTTGGGTCGCACAGTCTAGAAATGGCAGGGAATGGCCCCTATGACTTGAATAGTAGTTTTTCTCAGAGTCACTTCGCTGGAGGAGGATTCCTGCTACAGAATGAGATCCCGCGAAAGCCATCATTGGGTGCATCTTTAACAGACTTTTTTGAATCGTTTTGGGAAGTTGACGACCGCAAGGCGCGGTTATTCTTTTTCCTGATTCCCATTTGCTCGCTGGTGCTAATTTTCGTGATGCTTGTTATCGGACTGTCCAGCGAGAAATGGTTCGAGTATTGCGCAGTTCGTGGTCCCAACCTCATTGAGTGCACGACTTTTAGCATCAACGGAAACATGAAGATTGAGCGCACTCTGGAGCATACAGGAAACGGTGCGTGTTCAAAAGCGATTTTATCGGGCCTGATCGTACTTTGCAGTCAGCGTTGGTACTGCGTACTACAACGTTTGGGATGATACAGCAGATCTTATCAGATGCAATGGGGACAGTACACTGTGTTTGTCTATGCGGGAACGGATGTCTTGTCAAGCTATGAAGGCTCGAGCGGATCTTCCAAAGCCACCCGGCTCGGTGTGGTATGATGCCTGGTTGTGGAGACACCAAGCACTGTGTCCGATCGCTCGAGCAACTCTGAGTTTTGGTATTTTATCTGTTTTTTGTGTGTTCTTTGACATCGTTATCGTCCTTGTCGGGTTCCTGATCAAGAACAGTTGGCGGAAAGCTCTCTGCTTGCTGGCCGGTGGTGCGTCGTCAATCATCCTGACCTTTTTTCTGTTGCTGGATATTATCATTTACGGTGGAGGGTCAACGGGCGCGTTTCGCGAAGAGTTTGCCCTCGGCATCGACGTTTCTTGGTGGCTGGGTCCAGGGTACAACCTCCATATCGCGAGTTTTTTCTTTGCATTCTTTGGGATGCTATGGCAATTCCCTGTTGGTTACTACTCCATGGTGTACTGGCGTGAGTATCGACCGTCCGCTGTACGGGTAGAAGCCTCGATTGTGTCTGGGTTTTCTGGATTTGGCAACGAAGGTTCGGTGTATCTTTGAACAGGCATTGTTATTGTTGCATCCATGGGCTCGTAATAGTAATTGCGATTAAATTTCTAAGGTTCGCTTGGTTATGTTTTTTTTTGTTCTGTTGTCGTCATTGATGCCCATTAATTCCGTGGATCTCCCTCGTGTCTATGGAGTCCTGTTGCTGGATCATCAGGAACAGCACAAATAATCGAGGCTGTCCTTCTGCCGTCATTTTCGTGTTGGATATTTGCAGTCAGTGTATCCAATTCGCGGATTCTCCGAGCAGACGATTCGATTATTGATCGGCAGACTGCTTCGATATCATCTCGGCTGAGGGATGAGCTCATCAGTTTACAAATCAAAAGCGGGCCGGGATGGGGGGTCTCACTGCGGGTGGTTCCCAGAGAATTCAATGTCGCGAGCAGCATTATTTCTCAGGTTCGATCGAATTCTTTCCAGGTGTTCTGTGATGGTTAGCGGACGAGTCGAGCACGCTGCTTCATACCAGAACATGGACGGCCATCTGAAAGAGACCAATCTTCCAGACAAAAAAATGCACTACCGGTTGCTTTTGAGGCTGAAGCGGGGTTCGAGGCTCGATCTCGTTGGGATCGTGTTCTTTGGCTCGCATGTTCCAATCTTGAGCGCTTCGATGCGTGGACTTCGTGGGACGGACTTCGTGGGACGGACTCCACCCCAGCGCCCACGCTGGCGCCGGCGGAACTGTTTAATGACGATGTAGCTTTCGAGCACCAGGCACTCCGCCGCGCATTGGCAAATAAGCCGAGGGTCGGCTGTTGCATCTGGAATTCGGGTTTCTCAACAAGCATGGGGCGTAAGGACTCTCACCCGAAGACGAGCCGGTCGCTTTAAAACAGGCGTTTTACCGGATCTTCGCGTTGTATTCAGATCCATTCAACAATTCTTAGAGGGGGTCACCACAGAAGGCACAGTGTTTGTCTTGGGTGTCAGGCCATTGCCCCAGATCGGCTCCCGCCACAAAGCCTGTCAATTTGACGTGGTCAACATCAATTCCAAAGCACGAAAATGGGGGAACCTGTCGCTGCGAACGGATGGCTGCTGGATTCCGTGTTGTGCTTTTTGAAATCGCCCTCGTAAGTGGGTTTGTTCCTCTGTGTATCTGTCTGATGGAAAGTGTCTCAGGTATACCGTCCCTGTGATGGACTATATTGACCAGCGATGCATTGTCTTTGATGACGAGGAGGAGAATAAGCTTGCATACACAGAGACCCATAAGGTTTGTTTTCCCTATTGAGGAGTGCATTTGCCATGTTGACTTAAATCATAGGAATTCGTTGACCTTGTGTTCAACTTGTTGGAGGGCTTTCTGGATGAACTTGGGATCACTCAAGAGGAGTTTGCTCAGGCATGTGAGGTTGGGATCAACTCTGACGGTGATAGCGCCTTTGTGTTCCAGCAGATCATGGCGGTTGAAGACTTTCCTAGTGAGTATTACGTCCTGCTCCGATCCCTCTCATCAATGTTAGGTTTCAAGAAAATGATGGTCAAGAGAAACCGTGAATTGGAGTTGGAGGCTGTCAGGATGCTCCAGTCTCAGCAAGAGAGAGTCGCGCAGGGGAACGGCGAGGGCAGCGTTCCTCCGGTTGCGGCAGAAGCTGAAGACGCAGGGGCAGAGGAGGGTGAGCCTTCAGCAGCTGATCTCGCGGTATCATGGACCTTTGTTTCGATGCCTTCAAACGAACCGACTCGCGTGACAGCTCGAAGAAGCAAGGCAGCTCGAAGAGGCACTGCGCATTTCTTCGATGAGTTTTTCTGCATCTTCTGAGGTATGTTGGGGGTTTATTCATTGGAATGATATTGAGGCTGCACGCATTCATGGTGACTTTGCTTTTTTCTGGTGGTGAGCGTCTCTGGCAGGACCGGGACTGGGAGCAGAAACAAATTCAGGAAGCCATTCGATTGTCTCAGCTTCCCGAGTACAAGGGTGCTGGAGATCAGGCCATGGATGAGGAAGAGCGGCAACTGCAGGAGGCCTTGAGGATGAGCATGGCAGAGGACATGAGGCGTCTGGAGCTCGAGAAAGAGAAAGCCGACATTGCCCACGCCCAGGCGCTTGCTAAGACTCTCGAGGTATTGGCTGCCTGCGATGCTAATCAGCCTCCCTATCACTCAACTGTTCACAGGAGGAACGCACACGAAGAGACGCCGAGAAAGCCGCGGCAGCCGCGGACGCTCCCGCTCCCGCTCCCGCTCCCACCCCCGCAGCTGCCCCCGCCCCTGCTGTTGAACCTACGCCAGCTCCCGTTGCCGAGAAACCCGCCAGCGAATTTCCAGCCATTGGAGGCCCCCCGCGCGTATCCGGTGCGATCCTTCTCTTACGTGACGCCTGGTGTTCCCGAGTGCAGAGGGGTGTTCTTAGACATGTTGTCAAATTCACTCCCTCGAGTGGTGTTCTTGATATGTTGTCGAATTCACTCCCTAGTGCCTCGTGGTTAAAACCACGTACTAGTACGTGAAACATGTAGTTGACGATAGCAATTGTTTTTGTGGATGGATTGGTCCAGGATTGAAACTCGAGCGAGACCACAAAGTGGCCAATGCCCGCCCAAATTTTCAAGCAGATCAGATCATTGGTCTGCGATCGATGGGAACCATGTACTCGTACGTTTACGTAGTCAACCAGAAGGCACTAGATGCTTTGTGTTATTTGATACAGGTATCAGAGGTTAGACCTATTCTTCTTCTTCTTCTTCTTCTTCTTCTTGTTATTACTATTATTGTTTTATGATTGTCTCTTCTTCCAAGTATTTATCTCTTGTGAGTATTATATTTATTATTATCTCACATATGGATAGAGATAGCAACTTATAAAAATGAAATTATTATCATGATGCTTATGATTCGATATGATTCGATATTATATGATCTGCATTTTATAGATATGTGTGGAACACTATCATCCGCCCGCTCCACACACGTGGGGGTAGATTCTGTGTGTCCCTCGATTTTTAACAGCCTCAGATTGATTAACTTCCGTTCTGACTCTGAACCAGAGGCCGAGAAGGAAGCTGCGCGAGTTGCTGCACAGGAGCGACGTGCCAAGGAGCAGGTGTGTTCGCGCGCCAGGGCAGGAGGGGTGCATTTTAGCTGTGAGCATGACAAGCTCTGTTTCTCTCTTTCGCGCGCGCACACACGAGTGTGTGTGTGTGTGAGACAGAGGCAGACACACAGGATTGAACGGGAGGATCGTCCATAGAGTTGAGACGGTGGCCCGATCATTGTCCCTGTTCACTTCGTCAGAGATAAGTTCCCTCTGCTCGCCTTGACTCGCTACCCAGGAACTGCTCAAGAAGAGACAGGAGGAGAACGAGAGGCAGCGCAAGGCGGTACGTGCGCCATGACTGAACGATCTTGGTTTGACGAAACGGGTCTTGATTTGAAATTAACTGCACCACGGAACGCACACACACACCGCCAACACACGCGCGCAGGTGGAGTTGGAGCAGACCTCCATGTCAAAGGAACAGTCAGAAATCGAACAGCGCGCAGCTTACCTCCGTGCGCAGCGTGACAAGTGAGTGTCGCACTTCCTTTTCGTTGGGTTGTACACATGTCTGCTCCTGATCGTTCAAGGCCTTGCGAGTTGTCTGACGCGGGGTGGGGCAGACGAGTCTGACGCCCGCCTCCAGGCTGTTGGAGCAGAAGCGATTGGAGCGGGAGGCGAAGCTCAAAGAGTTCGAGCAGAACCAGCAGGCGGCGCAGGCAGAGATCAAGTCTGCAGCCGCTTCACAGAGTCCCTTCGCCCCAGCTGCCCCAGCTGCTGCAGCGGCCGCAGCGGAGGGCAGTGGTGAGCTCACGCAAGAGCAGCGCCGTTTGGAAATGCGCAGGGCACTTGCTAAGAGGATAAAGCAGGTGGGATGAACTGTTTTTGGCCTTCAGACCATAAGGAGGACATCGATGTTTTTTTTTTGAGGTTGGTTTCAGGCCTTCAGGCTTAGAGCAGGTGTACGCCTGAGGTTGGGTTTGGAGCGGTGGGCCCGGGGGTATTGTGACCATGCATTCATCCGTGTCTTGCGACCCTCCCCTCAGCTCGCACTGGCACCCAAAGTGTCAGTACTTTTCCAAGCAGACGAGCAATTTTTATTGACGAGACTTCACAGTCAGATGTCTAGAGGGCCAGATTGTCTGCTGTCTCAGCTTACAGTGTGAATGTCGCTGCCGATTGACGAGAAGGCTGTGTGTCAGATCCTGTCGTACTGTGCCAAACGTGGTGTGTTGGTGTGGTGTGTTCTTGGCGTGGCGTGTTCTTGGCGTGTTCTTGGCGTGGCGTGGCGTGGCGTGGCGTGGCGTGGCGTGGCGTGGCGTGGCGTGGCGTGGCGTGGCGTGGCGTGGCGTGGTGTGGCGTGTTGGCGTGGCGTGCATTATTCGTGTTGAAGCATGGGGGGTTTGTCTCGCACGGGTACAAGCCTGATTCGCTGTGGTGCGTGCCTCCGAGATCGTTGTTTTTCTCCGACTCAGCCGCGGTTGCTCAACGAAGTCTGTGCAGCCTTGCGCCCAACCGTGCATATCGCAGTTGGAAGCTATTTCATATCGCGGTCGGAACCAGAATATTGTGCATGTTTTGGCGGAGGGCGACTGCACCACAGCCTGTGTCGCAGGATTGTGAATTTGTTGGCGGAGGGCGAGAGCACCAAGGCTCACACCCAGTGTCGCAGGATATTTTGCAGGAGGAAGAGAAGCGCCTGTCGGGCCCAGCCGGTGGGGACGCACACAAGATGGACGAGGAGAGCAAACGCCAATTGATGCGCATGGAGATGCAGAGGCGCGAGGAGAAGCGATAGGGACCTGCGCTAATGATATCGCTTTATGCTTGGGTTGGTCCCCTGGACAGTGCCGTAATGCCTGCCTTTTTGGCCACCCCTTTTGGACATCCTTCTGCTGATGTGTGTTGAACGCTCTCTGATTAACTTCTGGCGTGCGTATGAACACTCTCTGATTAAACCCCGAATCTAAATCACGTTTTCGGGCACGTGGCGCAGTCACAAGGGTGGTGACAACGACAGCACCCCCAATTTCTCAGTTCAGTTGCCTTGCTTATATCCAACAATGTCAAGATCACAAGTCAGCACGAGTCTGTAGAGCCTCGGACTGCACGTACATGGACAATGAAGCTAACAACGTATCCAAATATATACTCTGCACCGTGGCGCTCACCGCACTCAAGCGACTGCCCTCTTGCCAGTGGTGCCATACGCAACACATCGGTATTGTAGTATCCAATTCGATTTTGTTGCTCTTGCAGTGGTTACCAAACCAGAAACAACAAACGAAAATGGATTTATTGAGCTTGGAATCGCTGTGTCACTCATGAGTCCCCACGGTCTCACTATCATCGTCAACTTTAGGTGCATCGCCTGCGACTCCCGTGAGCAGCATGTTCGAGCAGGGTGCGAGGGAGTAGCAACATGACACGAGGGAGTGCCACACCTTGTTCGACCAGGGAGTGCCACACCTTGTTCGACCAGGGAGTGCCACACCTTGTTCGACCGGAGGGACAGGGTGCAAGGGAGAGTCACATGTTGGTCGAGCGGAGTGACAGGTGCGAGGGAGTGTTCGAGTTGAGGACAGGGTGCGAGGGAGCGTCACACCTTGTTCGAGCGAAGCGACAGGGTGCGAGGGAGTGTCAACGTCAATGTCATCGAGGTCAGCCTCGCGAGCCGGAGGTTGGGAGGCAGGAGTTGCAATCGCTGCTGGGGCAGGAGGCGGGGGGCCCCCTGATAACAAGGGGTAAGCTCTCTCTCTCTCTCTCTCTGTGTGTGTGTGTGTGTGTGTGTGTCTGTGTGTCTGTGTGTCTCTGTCTCTCTCCCCCCCTCCCTC
>QUTJ01031545.1:0-12600 GCA_003573635.1 Goniomonas avonlea | reverse complement strand
GTCCACCAGCGAGGCGCACAGCGGGCGCAGCCGCAGCGACGCTGGGCAGATCTTCACGAAGAGCTCGGAGAAGCAGCAGCGGAGGAAGCCGATCGAGGGCTGRTCCTCGCGGATGGCGTGCAGCAGCGCTGACGACACGACGACGCCGAACGCCGCCTCCGTGTCTCGCATCGCGGCGCTCATGGCGAGGTGGTCGATCTCGAGCTTCGTCGGGTTCTTGCTGGATCGCGCGAGCTCCGTGTACGAGGTCTTGAGCACGTCGTTGTCGCAGAGGATGGCGGCGAGCTTGGTGCGGAGCAGCTCTGCATGCTCGGAGGTGGCGGCGGCACCGATGTAGTTCCGCATGATGCTCCACACCAACGCGGCGACGGGGTCGGCGTTCTGCAGACCCAGCACGGTGTTGACCGTGGCCGCGATGCAGCGATACGTCAGGTGGAACCCGGACATCATGGTGACCTTGCGTGCGGCMAGGAGCGCCATGACGGCTTGGTGGAACTTGAGGAGGACGAGGGAGAGCTCACGCCCCGCGGACACACCGCAGAACTGCTGCTGCACGAGCTTCATAAGGTCAGACTGCTCCGCCGCCTTGCCAGAGGCCAGCTCTGCGTCGAGGGGCGGCTGGTACATGCGGATCATGCGGTTCAGGAACGCGGTCGAGAGCTTGTTGGAGTGCACGCGGTGGGTGTTGGCGGTGGCGAACACCCTAAAGCCCGCGCCGATGCCGTTGCCGACGGAGAGCTCGTCGCCATCCGCGTGCTCGTAGAGGTTGAGCACAGGCTTCTCCTCCAGAAGCGAGTTGAGACGCTCGATCACCTCGGGCGGCGCGCTGTTGACGTTGTCCAGTAGCACCCACGACCCCTGCCGCACCGCCTGCAAAAACTCCGACTCCACAAACACAAACCCGATCTTGCTGTCTCTGCAGTCCGCAGCGGCTTCCAGCAGCTCGCGCAGGCGCACGATGCAGCGGTCCACGCGGAGGGCGAGAGTGGAGAAGTGCGCCTTCAGATCATGATTGTCGAACGCAGGGTAAGCAGCAAGCGCCTGCATGGCCAGAAGGAGCCGCTCCAGCATCGCAACGTCTCGYTCAATGGTCTCGTCCTCCACCGTCGCACCCGCAGAGTTGTGAAAGTGCTCGTGGGCCGCCGTGATGGCGTCGACCGTCTCAAGCAGCAGGATCCCCCTGATCTGATGCACGGCGTACAGCAGGACGGACTTGAAGCAGTCCCGCACGGTGTCCTTGACCCGCCGCTCATGGATGTTGGTTGCCATGCCCGACTTGGAGGGCAGCCACTGCCCGATGAGGTCCGACGCCTCTGTGTCCTCGTTCATGGGCACGATGACGAGCTCGTGCTTGGAGATSCGAGCGAGCTCGCGGACCAGAGCGGTCTTGCGGGAGCACGTGTCCCCCTCCAGCAGAATCGCTCGCTTCGACTGGGTGGCAGCGGCCAGCATTTCGAGCTGCTTGACGGTTTGCGGCGTGTGGACCAGAGCGGGGTAGTCGCACTCGTACTGCCCCTTGCTCATGTAGATGCTCCCGATCTTGATGGAGTCGTCGAGGCAGTCGTCGACCTCTGCCAGCTCCTCGAGGGAGGCAAGGCTCGCAGACCTGGGGAAGACCTCGTCGATGTAGGCCATCACTGCTGCGTAGTCCGCGGGGTCGTGGAACTGCCTCGCGTACACCAGCTCTGCAAAGCGGCGCAGGGAGAGCACGGAGTAGTCGCTGCAGTCCGCGGACACCGTGGCCGAGAGCTCGACATCGCCGTGCTGCGCTTCCTTGTCCGCCGCGTCCTTCCGCAGCGCCTCCTTCATGTGGCGCAGGAACTTGTAGTGCTGCTGCTGGTCGCGCGCGTTGCCGCTGAGGATGTCCTTGAACTTAGCGAGCTCGCGCAGGTTGATTTCATACGGCCCCCCGACGCGCCCGAGCTTCCCTTGCACGGCGCTCTCGATCTTGAGGTGCAGGGCGAAGACCTGGTTGAGCTGGGCCTGCGTTAGGAAGCCTTCCTCGAGCTCGTGGGCGCAGAGGGCGTTGAGGATGATGCGCAGCTCAGACGGCTCGGCGTTCTCCAGCGTCACGGTCGTGAACAGGTTGTTCAGAGACCGCGGCAGCCGGTTGCGGCCTCCGCCAATCTTGGGCGGGTTCATGGTCGCAAAGATGTGAACGCCCTTGGGAATTCCAACGCGCTCCCCGGTCGGGAGGGTGAAACTGTCGGCGCCCCGACGCAGGAGGGGGGCCAGRCCGTCGAGGAGCTCGGGAGACCCCAGGTTGATCTCGTCAAACAGGATCCACTCAGCGYTTCGAATCGCCTGGACCACCTTGCCGTCCTGCCACTCGAAGACGCGCTTCCCCTGTACAATCCGGGGCACGACCGAGCCAATCAGGTGGTCCAGCGTGGTGTTGGCGGAGAAGTTGATGCGGGCCACCCGGGCGCCGTGAAGGCGGGCGAACTCTGTCACGACGGCGGTCTTGCCAGTGCCTGGAGGTCCCTCAAGCAGGAGCGGAGCGCCCGTCACCGTGGCGGCGCATATRCGCGCAACCTGGTTGAGGAAGGTCGTTGTCGGGGCGCACTTGAGCAACGACCGCAGCACCACGCCTTTGCCGACAAAGCAAACGCCGGTGTACCTGATTCGGTAGCGCCTTGCAGCTTGATAGACCTCCGCATCGCTCGGGAAGCTGTTGGCAACGGCCTCTTCCAGCGCCCTCTGGTGGTCGTCTTCGTCGTCGTCGAGCGGTTCCATGATGCGCGCGAGCTCGAGATCAGACGTGCTCAGGTCAGACTCAGGGTTGGCTGCGCTGCTGGCGTCCATCATCGTCTCCTTGGCGAGGTCCAGGACGAGCGCGCCGTGCGTCGGGGTCGGCAGAGCAAACAGCTCCCGCTGGCTCCGTGCGCCAGGCAGCTTGCACTCAGCGAGCAGCTTCAGCTGTTCCGTGACCGAAAACCCGTCAAAGTAGAAGAAGCGAGCGCCCAGCCAGGCGCGCTGGGACAGGSGCATGGCGGGGTCGTGCTCGCGCACAAAGTCGACCATGCGGAACAGCGTGTGCACGTCGTGCTTGTTGTGCCAGCCGGGCGCRCTCACCGCTAGCTCGCGGAGCGCCATCATGATGTCCACGGCCTCCTGCCCCTCCGGCCCCTTGGAGGGGTTGACCGCCAACTCGACCAACTCCCGGAGCTCCTCGACGCTGTAAGGCTGCACCCGGATCTCAGTGAATCGCGACCGCGTGGCAGGGCTCAGGTTGAGCTTGGCCATCTCGTTCTCTTGGTGCACCGTGGCGAATACAAGGAACTGCGGGAGGACTGGGATGTCGTGCTGGCTGAGCGTGATGTCTTCGGTGATGCTGAACGACGGCGTCGGCTCCAGCAGGCTGTTCAGACGCTCTGTGACAGCCTGACTCGGGATGTCAAAGTCCTCCAGGAACAGGATTTTGCCGCTCTTGATGCTGGAGGCCACTGGGCCATCTCGGAAGAGGAAGACGGGCTTGTCGCTCGACGACGGCTGAGGCGCCCCGCCAGGCGCACACGCGAAGCTCGGGTCGACGATCCCCCACAAGTGGACGATCTTGGTGCGGAGCTCAGCGAGCGCTGCATCGCGAGAGAGGATGGCCTGCCCAACGTCGGAGCTGAGCGTCTGGATCAGCTGGCACATGGCTTCCTCGAGATCGACAGGCAGCGGCAGCGTGGCGCGACTGCGCACAGTCTGCAGCACTAAGTCCTCCAACGCGTAGCGGTACTCCCATTGCTGGTCCAGCTCTCTCTGAGCCTCATCCTGGCTAGCGTCTGCTCTCCTCGAGCCGACACCATCAAAGCCGTCGAAGGGCGGCAACATCAAGCCACCATTGCCCTCGTCGTYACCGTCCTCGTCGAAAGACAGCATCGTGGGACCTGCCTCCTCGGCATCTGCCTTGGGAGAGGCTTCGTCTGCGATGGGAGAGCTGCCCTCCGTCGCTGCTGCCTGGCGCTGCAGCGCCGAGGCCTTCGAGGAMGTCCTTGCCGTTGTGGCGCCGAACACCGACGCACGGTCACGGACAGACTGCGGCCTGAGCGTGTCGTCCACGACAGGGTCGGGCCCCTCCACAGCAGCGGCTCCTCCCAAGAACGCGCCGAGGTCGAGCTCCTCCTCCTTGTAGACGACCACGAAGCTGTCAAGGTCCACAGTGTCGTAGCCGTCCAGGGACAGGTCCGTTGGACCCGCGTCGGCATGCAACGGCTGCCAACCGAGGGCAGGAGACCCGTCGCCTGAACCAGGCGGGGTCACTGCAAGCCAGCTGGCGGAGTCTGCGAACGAGTCCGCGCCSAGCGCCAGAYCTGTTGGACCGTCTGCGCTCGCCGGCACGGCTAACACCTCGGGACTAGAGGACGTCGCTCCGGGCGATGGCTTCGTTGCGGAGTCGCCMARTGTGAGGTCGGTTGGGCCAGCCCTGAGGCCCGGCCCGCCCGCGCCTAGAGCAAGGTCGTCCCCGTCAAAGTCAAGGTCGGTGGGTCCAGTCACGGCCCCGTCAAAAGCCAGGTCTGTGGGGCCAGCTGCCTCGGGAGCAACGGCTCCGGTCAAGCCTGGATCCTCATCTAACCCAGTGGTGCCAAACATGTCGTCGTGGAGCAGGTCAGCGTCGTCGAGGAGCAAGTCGTAGGCGGAGAACTCCTCCTGCTCTGCGGCACCGAGGTCCGACGGCTGCGCGAAGTCCTTCAGGTCGAGGTTGAACTCGGACCGCACAGAGTGTTCGCCACCAAACACGTTCTGGCGCCACCTCAGCTCCGCGTCTTGCTCCTCCTCCTCGCGCGCCCGCTCGTCCTGGGGGCTGGGYCCATCCTCCTGCGCAGTGAGGAGCTGTCTGTACTTGTCGATCATCTCGGGAATCGACGGCACGGGGTTGCTCGAGTCCGCGATGCCGTTGATGTGTCGGTTTAAGTACGCGACGGTGTCTGCCTCTTCCGGGGACAGCGTGCTCGAGGCGGTGGCCGGCAGCGTCTTCAGCCGGCTCCACATTGTCGCCGCGTTTGTGCTCAACGACGACAGCACGTCGCGCAAGGAAAACGGCTGGATCTGCCCCACGAGGTCGGAGGTCTCGGTGTCTGGCGCAAGATGGACCGTCTGGAGGTCCTCTGACCGACTAGCGATCGCCGCCCAGGTCTCTACAAGCAAGGTCTTGAAGCAGCTGGGACCAATCAGGAGCACGGGTTCGCGGGCGTGTGTGGCAGCGGCCATGGCTACCAGCGCGCGGATGAAGGGCTGGGGGGACCGGTACGGGTTCTCGAACTTKATGGGCYTGCCAAAGACGTCGCTCTTTGAGAGGTCAACGTTCGGGAGCGTCACCTTGATCTGGCCAGACACGAACGAGCACGAGCCGTCCGAGTGCGCAACCACCTCTGACAGAGGCGACTTCTCCAGCTTCTTGAACGCTACTTGCGCGGGCTGGCCAAACCCAGCTACAAACGCGTCCCCCAAGTGCTGGTGAGAGGGGTGCTGCGGGGGGACCTTGGACCCCAGCAGCGAGATGCCGGCCTCGAGCCACGACAAGGGGTTGCCGTCGAGCCCGCGAACGCGGTGCCGCCGGTGCACGAGCTTGACGACGTCGCGCATCGTGATGCGCAGGCTCGCGTTCTTGACCAGCTCTAGGTAGAGCTTGGCGAGATGGCCGGCCGCGACTGGGTCTGGAGCCTCGTCGTCGCGCCCCGGCTCCTGCCGCCTGTGAATCACCTCACAGAGGTCAGCCTCCGAGAAGTCGGCGATGTTGACCTGCATCATGCGGTTGCGCAGCGCCACGGGGAGCTCGTGGCGGTTGGCGTAGTTGGCGTCGTTCTGCGTTGCGAAGAASCGAAAGCCCTCGGCTGCGTACACGGTCTTGTCGGTGCCCGGGATCTGGATGCAGTTCTGACCCTCGAGCAGAGGGAAGAGCGTGCTCATGACGGCGGGCTCGGCGAGGTTGAACTCGTCTGCAAGGAACCAGTACCCTTCCTTCATCGCAAGGTACAGCGCCCCTGGCTGGAACTCGAACTGCYCGGTGCCGGTGGGCAGGTACGACCCCAGGTAGTCCTGGATCGTCGTGGACGCGGAGTTGTTCACGCGCAGGAGCTTGTTGGCCTTGCCGTGCCGTCGCGAGTGCTCGTCGTGCCTCGAGATGTAGTCCACCAGCGAGGTTTTCCCCACCGCGGCGGGTCCTTCCAAGAGTATGGGCTCGCCGCAGCGGATGCAGCCGAGAACTGAGTCGGCCAACCGCTGCCGGTCCGTCGGCAGCACGTGCTCACCGCTGTCAAAGTTGATGGAGCCGCAAAAGCGCGGGAGCTGCACTGGGCCGTTGCCGCTGAGGAGGTCCCGGACCTGCGCTGAGCAGTCGCCTCCGTCGTTGAGGAACCCGCCCAGGGTGACTGAAAACGCAGCCCAGATGCTAGACTCGAAGGAGATGTCTGGGTACTGGACACGGAGCTTGAACGCGCTGTTGACCAGGCGGCACAGGCTGCGGAGGGTGACCGGGTACTTGAGGGTGCGCGCCCGAGACACGATCAGCCAGCACACGTCGACAACCAGGTCCACACTGGTGTCGGCCGTGTCGGCAAGGTTGTTCTTCGCAATCTCGGCAATCTCTGCGGCAAACTCTTCCTGCGCGTCCGCGGGAAACCGCTCCATGTGGATGGTGCTGAAGCGATTGTACAGCGCAGGCGACAGCTCGGTTCCGGCACGGTTGCCAGCGGACGCCGACGTCATCGTGGCGGCAATCCGGAAGCCGTCGGCGATAGGCATGGGGGTGGTTTGCCCGTTCTCAGTCAGGAGCCACTCAGCAGGCTCTTCAAGCACCGGATTGAGCCGCTCCAGCACCGACGCCTCTGCCGAGCTGAGGTTATCCAGCACGACCCAGCTCCCCTTCTCCACGGCCTCAGTCACGACCCCGTTGGTCCAATGGATGCGCGCGCCACTTGCTGCACCCGACGGCGTGAGCTGCCCCACCATGACTGCCGGGTCTGTCTCCGGCGTCAGGCAGCACTGGGACAGGCTGACACCCTGGAGGCGCGCGAACGCCACCAGCGCCGCGCTCTTGCCGGCCGACTCGTCGCCGGAGACGAGGATCGGGCACTTGAGGCGCGAGGCCAGGGCCAGCGACCTCCACAGGCGCAGCACGCGCTGGGACGGCGCGAAGGACCATTCGGGGGCGACCTGGAGAACCCCGACGTCAGAGTCTGAAAACTCGATTGGGTCGGTCAGGAGCGGCTGTATCGCCGCGAAGAGGGTAGCTCGGGCGGCAGAGTGGCGGAGCTTGGCGAGGTAGACCAGCACGAAGGTCTTGACGAGGGTCTCCCTGTCGCCGGCCGCCTCGGCGTCGGCCTTGGCCCGCTCGAGGGCTTGGAGGAGCCACTGTGGGGAGATGTTGTACAGACCGTGGGCCTGTATGAACTCACTGCTCGTCAAGACGCGGCACGCTGCCTGGTGGACGTCGACGAAGAACGTTTGCCAGGCACCCTGGTCCTCGAGGAAGTCTTGGAGCTCCTCAGGGAGGCTCGACGTCAAGCCCTCCGAGGACGGACTGCTCCACTGCATATCGACCGCTGGGGCCCCCCCACCCTGCAAGGTCAGGGTCGTGGCTGCTGCGCCAGAGCTCGCGATAGCCATCGAGAGGTCACCCTGCAGCAGCCCCTGAGCGAAGTTCTGCGCATGGAAGAGCCGTTTGAGCTGCTCTGATCCTTGCGAGCGGAATCGAGCCCCGTACACCAGCCACCCAAACATTGACATCGTGGGCTTGGCCACGTCGAGCGAGGCCAAGGCAGCCGCCTTGTCGGGGTCTGCCGCTGTCAGCAGCACGTACTCGATCCACTTGAGCAGCTCGCGGATCGAAACCTCAGAGTAGGGGGTTCGCTCCTTGAAGAGCTCCGTCCTGCTCAGGACGGAGCCCTGCACGCTAAAGTGCAGGTCCAGCATCATGTCGGCCAGCTGCTGGCAGAGCCCGACCTCGCCGACTGCTCCTCCGGGCTGGTTCAGGCGCTTTGTGATGATTTCCCGCCACTCGGACCTGGGCAGCTGGTCGAAGGTGAAGCTGCGAAACCTGTTGAGGAAGGAGGCGGAGAGCTTCTCCCGCTTGCCCTTGAAGAACCCCGAGTTCGGGTTCTGAGTCGCGAAGAGGCGGAAGCCCGGGTGGCGCTTGATTTTGAGGGTGTGCTGCTCGGCAGAGCTGGAGTCGTAGATGGTCAGCACGCCGGTGTCAAGCGCGTTCTCGATGCATTGCAGCACGGTGTCAGGYGCGAGGTTGAGCTCGTCGAGGAGGAGCCAGTACCCGTTCTCGAACGCCTCCGTGAACGGCTGCTTGGTGAACACGAAGTCCTCCATCCTGGTCTCCTCCCTGTAGACCAGGCCCACCTTGCCACAGAAGTCCTGAATGGTCACGCGGGACGACATATTGAACCGCACGAGCCTCTGGCCGTTCATCTTGGCTGCCGCGTCCACGGTGGCCGACTTCCCAACGCCCGTCGGTCCCTCGAGCAACAGCGGCACCGGATCGTGCAGCACCTCACAGATCTTCGCAACGTTGACGCGCGTTGACTGCGTCAGCACCAGCTTGGTTTCTGCGGCAGGGCTCGACGTCGCAGGCCGGGACGGGAGCAGGTTGCTCAAAGCGCGAACTGCCTCCGTGCTCGACTCAGAGGCAGCGTCCTGGCACGGACGCGGTGGCTCCGCGGCCGCGGGGGTGAGGAGCGCAACGACCCGTCTGAAGCTGTCAGGCGTAGCCTTGATCTTGGTGTCGGCTTGGCTGGAGATCTCGGAGAAGAACTCCACGTGGTCCCCGGTAAGGTTGTCGGCACCGTGAGTTGGCGGGCTTAACATGCCACTCTGGGCAACCTTGCCCAGGTTGTCGAGCAGCACCCGCGTCTCTTCCTCCGAGAAGGAGAGGATGTGGGCGAGCAACGGAGCGCAGTCGCGGTTGTACTTGGTGCCGAGCGTGTCCATCAACGACTTCATGGTGCAACTGCCGGACAGGAGCCGGTCAAACAGCGGGCGACCAGCCTCAGACTGAGCGAGGGCGGTGACAACGTCGAGGTTGAACCGCAGCGTGCCCTCCTCGACGACCACCGCACTCGTGCCCGAGGTGAGCTGGAACAGGGAAGCCAGCACAGCCTCGGCGATGGATTCGGCCCCATCTTGCACGTACTCTCTGCTGTCAAGGAGGGCAAGGAGGTCAAGGTACCACCTCTTGTCAAGCTTGACGCGGTGAAGAAGATCGTGCGTCTCCTGGGAAACGCCGATGGCGCTCGCCACAGTCGCCCCGAGCCCAGGAAACCGAGCAACCAGCGCAAGAACCAGCATCGGCGCCCCGACCGGCATCGCAACCTCGCCTGGAGCGAGCCACCACCGCAGCACAGCCGCCACAGCGAGAGCCGCGGTCGGTTCGCGAAGCACAACGGGGTTTTGCGCCTCGATATCGAGCAGCAACGACACGGCGAAGTCGTGCCACCGCCGGTTGTCGCACTGCAGAAGATTGCCGAGAAGCTCGACTTGGTGGGCCTTGACGTCGTCTGACTCGTTCACCCCGGTTGACCCGGAGGTGAGAAACCGGAGACGCAGGGGGGCGTTACACACCGACTGGAGGAGGTCCAGGCAGTGGTTGGTCCGTTCAGCAGCGAGGCGGTCCGGTAACGCGGGCCCGAGCATGTCGACGACTTCACCGATCACGTTGCTTGCCGTGTGCTTCGCCAGCGTCAGCAACACACGCAGGCAAGCACCTTTTGCGTCTGGGTCAACCGCCGCCCCGCTCAATCGCAGCAGCAGTGTGGACCAAAACTCAGGTGGTTGGACCTGCAAGGTGGAGCCGTAGCCGCACTCCTTGGCCGGTTTGACGAGCATCGCCAGCCACTGTGTGCCAACAGCCAGGGCGCGGTCGGGCTCCTCCACTGGAGATAGCTCGAACTCAACTTGATACAGCTCTGGCTCGAGTGGTGCCCGGAACCGCACCACTCTCTGAGCGCCGGGAGCTCCGAGGAGGAGCCAGCGGATATTGTTCGCGTCGGCCTCGACGCCGTCAACGGAAACAATGACATGCCCGGCCTTGACGCGTCCGTCCTCGGCGGCAGCGGTGCCAGCGAGCACTTGGTGCACGGCGACACCGCGCAGCGTAACGCCGATCTCGACTGGGAGCGTCGCTGACAGGGTAGAGTAGATCAACGCGCTGCACCGATCGCACAGCTCCTGAGAGATACTGTCCATGTTCGTGCGCAGCGAGGTGGCAAGGGGCGCCAGGCTCGCGAGGGCATCCATCCACAAGCGACGGTTGTCAATGGAGAACAGCAGGGTCTCATACACGAACTCACTCGACAGCTCGATGCCACGTTTGATGACCGTCGCGACAAGCCTTGGGACCTCGGGGGTCGCGTCGCTGCAGGGAAGGCTGGCTACAATCACCGCCAGCAACTCAGAGAACAGGTTGGCCTCGGATCGGATCGAGGCCTTTTCGATTGCAGTCGTTAACATGCGGATGCGGTCCCCCTTCCGGTCGCGGTCGCAGTGGCAGGACGAAATGATGTGGTGCATCAACTCGACGGGGCGAGTTCGACGAGCATGCAAGGACGTTGGAACCGTGTCCTGGAGTCCGTCGCTCCAGGTTACTTTCCACGATTGGGGAGCACTGTTGGTTATGCCCTCCTTGCCCGTGCACTTGTGCAAGCTCTCGTCCACAGGCTTGCTGACGCCCCTGCCTCCATCGCAAGCCACTTTTGCCACAACCAGAGGATTAACAAACGCCGCAACAATTACTTGGAGGGCGGAGGGGTTGGGAGCAATTGCGTCCCAGAGGCGGAGGTCCGCGTCGTGCTGATTCGTCGCAGCATCCGCTGACTTGGAGCTCGGCGCAAGGCAGAACTGGATGATCTCAAATATTCTGTCTCGACTTTGCCCCGAACACTCTGAAATAGCAACGAGTGCCGCCATCATATAGCGAATCTTGCCCTCTGATCCTGGTGGAATCACCGACGTGCTTTTGTGCTCTTGCCATTTGCGGGTCATGACAACCTCTTGGAAAGATGCAGGCAGAGGTATGAACTGCTGCTGGCTCAGTAATACTTCCCGCACTTTATCCAGAACCTTGGGAGCGAACTGGGCACCCTCTGGGGTCTCTCCAATGGTTCTGACCTGACGAATCCACCAGCAGAGGACAGGCGCAAATGCACCAGCGAAGCGAGAATAGCTCGGGCACGCGAGAAGTTTCACGCCAAATGGAAGGATGATCTGAACCAAAAACCCAAGAATAAATTGTTTGCTTCCTGAGAGCTGCGTGGAGCTGGCATGAGCTCATCGAGCCGATAACCCGCACAAATGACGAGAGCTCACCTTCAGTTGGTCCCGCTCTAGAGCAGTCATAAATGCTTCAAGTGCGTGCACAGCCAGCCTTTTTACCTTGGCGTTGTACGAGCTGATGCCCGCCTTTAGGGTGGCCTTGAGCCCATCCACCTCGAACCCAGGCAATCCCCGTCCTGCTAGCGCTTGAGCGCGCGCAGCAGGGACTCCATCAATGAGGCAACAGAGTCTCTGAAACGTTGCTGTCAAAACCTTTTGTTCCGCAGAGCTTGCAGTGGCTGCCATCGTTCCTTGTTGAGAACAGAGCGCGAGCTGCTAATTCTCTGAACCCTCGTTGTCGTCGTCATTTCTGGGCGATCGATTACGTCGGTTCCAGCGGCCCGCCGGAGTATTTTGTCGGGGAAAGTTCGTCTCAATAATTCATATTTTCCATTGATTGGAACGAAATTGGTCTGAAAGTACCGCCAATAGACCGTCACCTTCTTCCACGAGCCACGAATCGGCATCTGAAGACCACCGATCTCCGAAAAAAGTACATGATTTAAATTTGAAACCATTGTGGAAAGTACGCGACGATTCAGTCGATATACAGGTTGTTTCGGTTGCGGTGGTGAACAACTGATGATCTCCAGGGAATCTTCCTGGTGATATCGTAGATATATATATATATATATATATATATCTATATATCTGCATCGAGGCAGTGACTCGGACACGAGGTACGACTTTTTTCTTGTGTTAGTACTCAGAGATTCCAGCTTTTCGATTCCTGTAGTGGAATCGATTCACTTGGGCAATTCTTGCTGTTAATTCCTGTTCATGTGTCTGCAATTGGGTCAGCTTAAGGCAAACAAAAATGAATGATATAAGGTGTTCATTATCATAAAATATATAAAAAATCAGATCAACTTGTCACACGTGCCAATAACCCCCGCGCCTGCTGGCTTTGGCTGCTACGGAGAATCCAGTTTCGTTGTCCAATTGCGCTTCTGCACTTTCTTTCTTGTCTGTCTTGTTGTTTCTTGTTTTGGAGCAATTTCGCTTTGTGTGTGACCAAGGCGAACAATGTGACAAGAGCTTGTTCCGCCTATCCAATCGGCGCACATCATGGCATGGCTCAGTAGCCAGAGAGCAGCCCACAGCCAGAGTTATCGTCGATAGGGCGGTCGAAACTTCTGGCCGCAACACAGCCAGAGTTATCGTCGATAGGGCGGTCGAAACCTCACTCGCCAACGGTCGATTTTTTTTTGTATGGGCAACAAATCGGCCGATTGAGGCCCAGCGTTCGGAAGGTTCCAGTCCTCCGATAGGGGTCTAAATTTGGAATCTGGATTT
>QUTJ01031544.1:0-12600 GCA_003573635.1 Goniomonas avonlea | reverse complement strand
ATATATATATATAATAAAAAAATATGGAGCGATTGTTAATTTAACTTTTTTTCGAAGCAAACACCTGAGGCACAAGGAGCACACCCTCCAGGAGCCTCAGTCCATCCTGGCGCACAGCGACAGTTTCTTGACTCGTCCGGAAGTTGGCCAGTGGGACACTGGAACACCAGGGACACTGCTGTCGGTGCCGCCACAAAATCTTTGCCGTTGAGTGAGACCGCGACGGAGGCTGTGACAGAAGGGCGCGTTGAAGGCTCGAAGGGAGTGGTGCAGAGTGCTGTGGTGTCACACTCATCCATTGAGCATGAGCACTTAGCCAGCAAGTCACCAAGCCGCAGGAACACTGGCAGGTCAGGCCGGAACCCACTCCCTTTGACCGTCACCACCAGGCCACCGCTCGGTGGGGCAACCGAGGGTGTGACGGACCGTACACTGGGTGGTGAGTAGAACCTGAACACAACTGGGGGATCTGCGGGCCTGAAGTCGACCCCATTGTGTGACACTTCGAGGTTAACACCTTGGGCAAGGTTCGGGACATTACTCATCAGGCGTCGCGAGGAAGTCGTAGTTGTGTCAAGTCGTTGCTCCTGCTCCCCTCGTTTGTTCGCGTGATAGTCTGCGAGACTGAGAGTGAGCACGGCGCAATTGACGAGCATGCACGCACGCGCTCGCACCGGCAGGCACACACGCACACGCACACACGCACATGCCCCACACGCGCACACAGGCACACGCACAGGTCCAGACACTGGCACATGCACACACGTGCACACGCACCCGAATGTTGTACACAAACACGTACACGTCCCTGAATGTGGATACACACGCCCACACGTACCTGGATGTGAATGCGTATAACGGACCTGAACGTGTACACACGCACACGTGCCCGAATGACGCTCCAAAAACAGAACAAGACGGACAAGATTTCTCAGAAACGCGGGGATTTACTGTGAAGGAGCCCGTTTACATACACGCACACGCACCCGAATGCGCAACTCTTGCAGCTGCAGACGGCGCAAGGGGCGGAATGACACACTTCGCTGTGTTCAACACCGTCTGTGCGCGCACTACCACCGTTGGGGTGCCAAAAAGTTGGTTGAGATGTGCCGCGGTGGACACCAGTGCACAATACAGCGGAAACTGCGTACTGCTGAGGCTGCTGAGAGTGACGGTGGTGCCGTTATAGATGTCCGCTGACACAGGGAAGGCAGAAGAGAAGGAGAGGGCTTGGTGATAGCGAAATGCGCGACTCGAAGCGGTTCCGGGGAGGCTGTGGAAATCCACGCCGTTGAGTGAGACCTATGCTGCAGGTGAGGAGAAGTTGATGCATGTGTCTGTCTGTGCCCCAGTCTAGCTCAATCCACCTGTCTGGTAGTGACGTGATAACAAGAAACAATGTGCCGGACACACGCGATAACACAAGTTATTCGCGCTAACGCACGCGATAACACACGCGATAACACAATGCGCTACTCGGGGAGGTTTCGGGGAGGCTGTGGACATCCACGCCGTCAGCACTCCAAGGATGGAATACAACACTGGGAGGAATGGGTGATGATTGTGTCTGCCCACTGGCAGTGTTTCGTTCTTTCCTTGGAGCTTGAGGCAGCTCCAGCACTCCAAGTGGTGAGTGTGGAATCGTCAAGGTGTGAGAGAGCTCTGAATACCTGTGACACGGCAGGAAATATGTCTAACACGTACCCATCCTCCTACGCATACAAAGCATGAGCGGACCTGCACAGTAAACATCTGATGATATCCTAAACAGCAGGTATGCAATACATGTGGACATGCATTCCCAACGCAAAGCATGAGCAGACCTGCACAGTAAACGTCTGACTCGAGGAAGCTGCAGGAGTGACGCAGCGCACAGAGGTGTTGGATACATCACCGGCCTGCAGGCATGTCCAGGACTGAATTGGGTCTGCCACCTGCAGTGTTGTACGCGCAGAGAAATAGTTTCCGGTTATCAACAATGCAGTGCCACCGCCAGGGGGGCCCACGCTGGGGGATACATCGAACACCTGGGCGTGAGCTGTTATGGGGTTGGACGTGGAGAGATCTACGGCTGGCGCGTTATTTGTTGTTGTGCGTGTGTCGGCGTGATGCACAGGGTGCGCTAGAGCTCGTTGAATGTTCAAGATCAAGGCTGCGGTGAAGCGCAGTCCATTAACCGGTGCTTGTGAGGGGTTTGAATACCGCGTTGATTTGTACAGCCTGATGCAGTCCGGGATTACGATCGATGTATCTCTATAGCTATCTCGAAAAATGGGTTTCTCTTAGCTTAGAAATAGAAATATGCATATTGATATGTCTATCCCTGAAAGCAATAGCTTTTATCTGTACCAAGAGATATTTCAAGAGCAATGGATGCAGCCAAGACAATACCTGAGGGGCCCTGTAAAACTCAAAGGCGATCCCTGGAAGGCTGAAGTCCACCCCCCCATTCAGCGAAACCGACAGCAGGGTGCGGTAATTGCTATCGGGGGGCAGCCCAAGACCTCCTGTGGGACACACTATTCTCGTGTCCTCGCTCCCGGTGGCGTGTAAGGCCACTCCGGGCCGCGTTGTAACGAAAGGGACACTGGCGTTAGCGTGGAACCAGCCACATATAACATCCACAGCGGAGCACGATGCGCACAGAAGTTTCCGTCCAGTAACGGTGACAGTAGCGGCCACCGCTGTCGGCACTCCCCACGGAGCCACTTGCACCACCTCGGGTGTTCGATACACCAGGAAGGTTGACGTGGCAGGGATTGAAGTGCTCAAGTCTCGACCATTGAGGCTGACAGCAACTGGTAGTGTTGTTTCGCCCGTGACGATGGAGGCAGGCGCAAAGCACTGCAGTGTGTCGGAACCTATGATGGTGGCGGGTCGGTGCCGAGTCCCAAACTGACAGATCAAGCCGCCGACATCGCGAAGGTTAAAGGTGGTCGAGGTCTGTACTTGAACAAGGGTGCCACCGGCTGCGGGCCCGTTGGAGGGTGTGACGGCACGCAGTGGGTGTGGCTCGTAGAGCGTGAGGTTGACAGGTGTTGCGGTGCTGCTGTAGTCTACGCCGTTGAAACTGACCTCAACCATGGCCTCTGCTGGTGCTGATACCGAGAAGGACGGCGCGTGGCATGTTACCATTGAGGTGTTGATAAAGGATGCAGACGTGGAGAAAGCCCTGCTGCTATCCGGGAGGACAAACATGCACTTCACCTGCTGCCGGGTTACATCCTTGCCACCTTGAACGTACACGCCTGCTTACTCACACACCCACGCGCACACAACGCAGGCGGGTGTGCTCCCTCACGCGGACACACACACATACACACACGCGCGCGCACCCCCATCAGGTACACGGGTGTGCTCCCTCACACAGACACACACACGCGCACACATGCACACGCACGCACCCCCACCCGCGTAGGTGGTGGGGGTGCGTATGTGTGTGTGAGGGAACACACACGCGGTGCGCGTGTGTGTGTGTGTTACCCGCGCGTGGTGGGAGTGCGTGTGTGTGTGAGAGGAAGCACACCCGCATACATGATGGGGGTGCGAGAGTGCTCGCTCGCTCACACGCGCGCGCGCGCGCACGCACGTACGCACCCCCACGTGCGGGAGTATGATACCTCACACACACTGCGCCGCACGTAACCGCACCACACACACATTCACCAGCAGACGCAGACACAGACGCAGACGCAGACGCACAGACTCGACATGACACGCAGGCACATGCACGTGGCGGGTGGGTGGGTGGAAGAGTGGGTAGTTGTGAGATATATACATTGATATTGCGGGGGATTGTACCTCTCCTTCATTGAGGAAGTTGCGGCCGGACACAGCGATTATGGTGCCTCCAGTCCACATCACCGCAGATGGTGATATAGCCGCAACGGTGCCATCAAGCGGCTGCTCCACAACACTTTGCACGGTCGAGAACACCGAGTTCGAGGATGTATTGGTGCTGCGTTCAATTCTCAATGTATAGACCTAATTATTGATGCAGCGGAATCATGATCTGGTCCAGGAACAGATTGCACGTGTCCATATGGCATGTGTGTGCAACACAGAAGGCAGACGGGTTCGAGGACGTGCCCAAGGTCACTCCACATATCTGGCATGACACACTCAGGTCACTCCACATCTAATGCACGTCGTGTGATACGGATGCAAAATGCCACAATCACACTCAAACGTCCCTCTGCCTGCGCCTGGAGGATGACTCGAGGGTGAGGCGATGTATACCGAGGACTATTTCAATATCGCGCGTAATTCAATAAACCCACCTGTTGGCAGTCAGGAGCGTGCTGATACTAGCAGCCACCGACGAGCTCGGAACAGTCGGGTCGTCTGCAATAATGACGTTGATTGACGAGCCAGACGCCCGTGAATACATGGGGTGAGCAGGTACAAAAGCTGTGTGGGCACGCGCGTGCTGCGTCTGAGGCGTCGTGGCTGCGGACTCGAGGCTCAACCTGCTCACGTTGACGCCTATCTGGTCAGCGAGGGTCTGTAAAAAGCTGGGGTCAAGCTGGTCGATGCTGACACTGAGCTGCAAGGTCAGCCTTGCCGTGGACCCGCGGTAGGTAAAGTTAAGGTTTGTCGGCTCCCAGTCGGACCCGCCGTTGTACGATACCGTGATGGGCACTGTGGCAGCGGTATGCTGAGGGGTGCTGCATTCCAGCGTGAATGTGCCCGGGACGGTCGGAGTAGGGAAGGTGCATGCTGCGGAATCGACTCCGCCGAAGGCAAGTGCCACCCCTTCGCCCTCCATGCTTACCGCGGCCTCGGGGGAGTAGATGAATCCAGACAGTTGTAAGGTGGTGCCGCCTTGAAGGGGGCCGCCAGCTGGTGAGGTGGATGTGAGCACGGGCGACTGGTAATATAAGAACGACGCGAAGCTGGTCTCTGGCGTGAAGCTCACGCCGTTGAGTGTAATATGGACACTGGTGCGGCCCGGCATCGCCACCGGTGGAGTGGCACACCGCAACGTCCCGTTGGTGTAAGTTGCATTGACGACAACACGCCCAGCGCCGAGCAAACACTTGGCGTCCGGGTGGTCAAAGAGGTTTGACGCCTTGATAGTAATCTCAGTGCCCCCTTTAATATCACCTCCAGCGGGAGAGACTGACAGAATTGCAGGGCGAGGGTAGGCAAGAAAGGACTGCGACGTCTGACTGAAGTGCTGACCGCCGTCGGTTGAGACTGCGACTGCTATCTGGGAGGAGGCAAGGGCTGGGGCACGGCACTCGAGGGTGTTGTTTGCTGACGGCACGGGGTCCACTGTGGAAGCATTAGTAACAGACTTGAACGGCCCACAGACACAGGCACAGGCATCGAAGACGCAGGCGCGCACAGAGGCGTTGCTCCGTATCGAGCAGCATCCGCTCACACCACTAACATCAGCACTCTTGCAGACAGGCAGGGAGGCACCAATCAACACGGACCCGGACACACAATCAGGCAGACAAGCGGTCGCACCTTCACACGCGCATAAGCACGCACACACACGCGTACAACGCACCCAGAATCGTCCCAAAAAGGCATTTGACACCACCGAGATCGCTGCGTAAGCCCGTGGCACGTATGGTGACAGTGGTGCCTCCCACTGCGGGTCCCAGGGACGGCAGTAGAGAGGTCACAGACGGGAGCGTATACCTGGTGAAGGTGAAGCCTGTGAGGTGCGTGTGGACTCCGTCCATGGAAATATGTACTGCGGTGGATGGGGCAGACACGTTCTGGAGAGGGATGGTACACACGAGAGTCCCGTCGGTGACGTGGCCTGCCACTCGGACAGGTCCAAGAAGACAGAGTAGTGGACCCCCCGCGACAACTCGCAAATCACGCCCTTGGAGAGCGATGGCGACACTCCCATTGAGACTGTCGGGGAAGGCGGAGGGAAACATGGCGGTCACGGTTGGAGGCTTAAACAACCTTAGTGGGACAAGGTTGCGGGTCGTTACGCCTGAAACAGACACTTCGACCGCCACCTCACTGTCGATCGCTGACACTTCAACCGGGCAGTGGAGGCGAGTCGGAGAGAGCAGCGACGCGTTGACGGAAACAGAGCCAATGTGGCAGGTATACACCGTGGCTGGCGAAAACGCCGTGCCCACGACGGTCACAATCCCGGCACGGTCGTTCGGCAGTGAGATGGGCACCAGTGACGCTACATCTGCTACGACGTGAAAGGTCCTACTCGCACTTGTCAGCCCTTGAGATTTAACAGTGATGGTATAGTTGCCAGCTACAGGATGTGCCAGGGACAGCTCTGGGAAGGATGCAACCCCAGCCACTGGGACTCGCGATGCTTCACCCGAAAATGGCACAGAGGAAGCGTTGGCGAGCACGGCCACGTCGACGGGACCGGTCGCGGCAAGCACAAGATTCCCTGCACCGTCGAGAACTCGCGCGCTCAGCACCGGGATGTTAATAACGGTGGCTGACGCTGTAGGGAGGAACATGGTCACCAGCGAGAGTTGCTCCGGTTCACCGACCGCGATTGCCACCTGTGCCGTGTGTGTGTTCCCTACACCTGTAAGGAGAACAATGGAGGATAACAAGGACACCACTGCAAGGAAAACACTGGAAGGATAACACTGGAGGGAAACATAACTCTAACTCGGTAAGGATAACACAGTAAGAATAACTCTGCAGGAGACACCAGTAAGGAAGGTTCTGTAAGGATAATTTTTAAAACACAGAAAACGGCACCTGTAAGGATGTATTGATAAGACCCCCAGTCGGGTCAAAGATATTCATGGTCAAGACTCCTTCTGGTGGCTTGACAACGCCAGCATTAATCCAAGCCAGCCCTCCCCAGGTGTATGCGGTGCTGTTTCCACCAACCTCCACACCAACGCCTTCAACTCCTACAACCAACGTCTGCCTGTGCAAGACCCCAAGCTCGAAACCTGCAGAGTCCACCACAGCCACGCGAATGCCACCCAGCGGAACGTAATGTGCAGCCTTGAGCACAGGTGGAGCGGTTGCAAAGGACGCAACCAGCGCCACAGGCTCTCCTGCGAACTGGAAAGTCCTACCGCTGGTGGTGAAGTCCACGGCATTGGGGGCAACCTCGAGCTCTACGGCCCCAATTATAGAGACCTGCGGTAACGGGCAGTGCATGCGAGACTCAGACAGGAAGGTGCCTTCGGTGTAGCCAAGGCCGGCGAACCTGCATAATGGCGCTGCAGTCTTTGAAAATCCACACCCGGTGATAGATATGGTCCGGGTTTGGTTCACGTACCAAGCGGGCTCCCAAAAGGAAAAGATGGACGGCTGGGAGTAATATGTAAACAGAGCGTCCTCGTTACCCGAGAACAGTCCGCCCATGCTCGCAAACGCCCTCATGGACCCGACGGCGCCTTGCGAGTCCGTCGAGGTACACAATAACTCGGTGGCACTGATGTACGTTGCCTTGACTCGTTGGCCTGTGCCAAACCTGCACTCGATGGATGCAAGGTTCTGAAATCCGCGACCCACTAGTGTCACCTGCGCGGTCCTTCAGCGAGAGAGATGCTGTGTCGCCACTTGCTTCTGTGGATGTATTGATGTGTGTGTATGCGCGCGCGCGCGCACACACACACACACACACACACACACCACATGACATGCAAATGCAGAGGTCACACGAGGATGGCATGATACCACAATTCAAATTGCAAACTCACTGTGGTATTGCCAGCGGTCGGCCCAGATTCAGGCGAAACATTTAGCACCTCAAACAAGCCAATCGCTTCGACAACCGTGGGCGGACCCGCAGAAGCTCCAGTCAGGTACGCACTCCGCCCTTCCGCATCAACAAATACAGCAGTCGCATCTCGTACCGTGGGGGTCTCAGAGTCGAGAACCTGAAACGCGGTGGTGTCGTGGCCGAAGCGCACCACCCTCCCCTCCCCTGCCACACAGGTTCCGCTAGACGAGGTGGCCGTTAGCATCATGTACGAGGCACGAGACACCTCGTCAAACAGGCAGAGGCGAGGCTGGAAGTGTTGCTCAAGCGCAGCCGACTCGACCTCCACTGGGTTGGCAAGGTTCACTCTGTGCGCTGTAGCAACTTTGGTACTGTTGCTCAGCTTCGACCCAAAAAACGCAAACTGCTTCGTGAGGTCCAGACACATCACGCAAATCGACTCCCCAGCTGGCAGCTCCATTCCCTCGAGGTATGAAACGTTGAGATGAAGCCCGTTCACAATCGCAACGGATCCTAGCCCTACGATACCAACATACAGGTTTCCACTACTATCAGGGCTGGAGGCACATGGCGCCCCAGGCAGCGGAATGGCAGCTTCGACTTGCATTGTTCGCGCTGTGATAACAATCATAGTGGAGCTGTGAACAACAGCCACCTGCGGTGTGGCGGGAGTGACACCGTAACCGAAAAAGAGTCGCCCAGCCACGATGTCCGCAGTCTGGAAACCCAAGTCAGTGGCCGTGCCAAGGTGCGAAGTAGGAGGCAAGCCGAGTCCTTGTTTCTGAAGCACAACGTTGGCACCAATGTAAGCCGCCAGCGATTCGGCGTCTGATTTTGCGATACTGTATGCCGGCAGAGAGACTGCCGAAAGCAGGGGGTGGATCGGGAGGTGCCAGAACGCAAATCTGAAGGGTGGCGGCCGCGCGTTGCTTGTCCGAAACTCCACTGTCAGCACCGACGCGCTAGAGACCACCATTGGGCAGGACGACATCGTACAGTACCGGATGGCAGGTGGGCACTTGGGTCCTGAGGTGTAAAGCGATCCCTGGTGCGCGCAGGATGCAAGAGTGTGTGCCGAGTACGCGCCTGCGTACACGAACACACTCACCCCTAGACTCAAGAACATGTCAAATGTCTCAGGGAGAGGATCAAACTTCACTGCAGTACCCTCTGGCCCACCATGAACTCTCCAGATACAAAACAGCGGGGCGTTACCCACGTCCTCCAACCCAAAAGAGCCGTAAAGCTCCCCCTCTGAGAGGTCCTCGTCTCCACAGATGACATTGGATGCATTGGAGCTTCCGCGGCCGCTCCACAATTGCGGTGGAAGAGGGTAGTCGTGCAGGCGTTCAGGCTCGTCAACACGGCCGTGGAAAATGACGGCTGCGGCGCGAGCGTTGAGAAGCTGCCTTGCTGCCTGGATGGTGCTGCAAGTGTTGTGTTATTGCAGCACGGCGGAGTAGAGATGGTGCAACACAAAGGAGAGGAGAGGAGAGGAGAGGAGAGGGGAGCACAGCACAGCGCAGCGCAAGTGCGAACACCCTCCCCGCGGCAGTTTTCATTGTTCTCATATGCATCGAGCGGCAGCATCAAAATTCCAAGGAAAAATGACCGCACTTGCACATGAAATCGGAGTTGTTCCGTGGGGCGTAACGAAACAGCACCACCTTGTCCTTGTAGACTTCGGCCATGTCAATAACGCAGGAATCAGAAACTTTAGCCTCAACCAACATCGTTGGAAACTCGGTCATGTAAGGGCTGCCCCAAGGTGTCAGAGGCGCCACAAAAGAGCAAGGCTCGACCACACACGACTGTATCCGCAGATTCCGTAGGACCACATCCACTTCTTGACGAAAATATAGGTCACGGGCTCCCAGGGTGGCCACAACACGGCGAAACGAACTCGGGCGTGTGAGACGCGGCACAAAGAGGGTATTATCGTCCACGATAGCGGGCCACTTCGACACGCGTGCAACTGTATCCCAGCTTGGGTCAAGTACATCGAGGCGGCGTGTTAATGCACGAGCCAGTTGCGGAAGGAGAAAAGTCGTGACGCTTGACTCTGTGGCCGTCACAGATAAGAAGAATGCCATCCTCTGTACCTGTTGCACCACCACGTTCCGGACCCCCTGCTGGCTGTTGGCTGCGTTAACCGGCAATAGCCCACGACATACGTCAAAAATCCAATATCAATCAGCGGCTAATAAAGCAAGTAACCTACCTAAAGATGTCAGTCGCGCCAGCGAACACGACGCGAGCAATCTCACGGGCGCAGGAAGGCCCCTCATGCGTGGGCTCACAGTCACAGAGCTGGGTGTTGGGGTTGCATCTGCCATGTTCGCACCCTGTGTACCAGCAGCTGAAGCTGAAGTACGACGCTTTGAACCCTGTTTCACTGCCGGTTGCGTCCGTGCGGAGTACGAGCGTGAGCATGGTGCTTGACGGCACCACAGTTCCAGACCTGAGCTCGGGTGGTGGAGGGGACTCCTTACAGTACTTGCCAATGAGAGAGGACGTTGCTTGCACCGGACCATCGAACACTGTGAGGGAGTCACGGCTGCACGTTGGGTCCCTTTCGTCACCGATTGCTGCGTGGGTGATGCTCAACGCAATCATGCTAACGTGTTCGTTCCCGCCAACGGTGAACACACATTCAAGGTTGCTGTCATACTGCTCACCGAACCCGTAACTGTTATCTGCAAACGACCCAGACACACCCGGGGGTGTGGAGAGCACCGTCAGGCTTGGACACGACGGCGTGAAGCGAAACGGCTCCTGAACAGCTGCTGTTTGACCAGCCACAGACACAGTCATCACCAAGAGGGACCCACCCGCCGCAGGTGTTGTCGTGCACTCCATCTGGCTGTGAGGCACTGTGATCCGCACTGACACACACTGGGGACCTATCGAGCTCACAGACACGAGGTGGTCCTGGTATCCAAAGTTGGATCCGGTGAAGGTCAGGACGGTCCCACCCCCTCGAGGCCCCAGTAGTGGCGCAATGCTCGTGACGACAGGTGCGTCATACTCAAACGACACACCGGTGGCACTGCAGCCAAGGCCCGACACTGTTACGTACACCTGTCCCTTACCAACACCAGGGGCGATACTGCACACTAGTGCCGTCGAGTTGATGAGGACAGATATGCCGCAGTTGAGGGGACCAAATGAGAATAGGCTGACTGAGACATCGCTCCAGAGGAGCACCGTCACATTCCTCGGCGATGTTGCCTCAAAGTTACGGCCGATGACTGTGACCGTGGCTCCCGTCGTGGGGGCGGTTGATGGGATGATCGCGGTCACAACCGGAAGCTCTCGCAGCGCACACGTTGGGCCAACCCAACCAGCCGCGCATTCACAGCCAGTGGATCCGCACACACCACTGTGAAGGCAGTTACTAGCATTTGCGCACGGCTTGGTGGCCTCGTACGCAATGTCGAAGCCCTCACCCACGACATTGGCATCGGTAGTAAACGTAACACGAGCGGATGGTCCTTCGAGCCGAATCGGCGCGGCGAGGGACTCACACCTTCCTGGTGCGCCTTGGACGCACAGCGGCTGCACTGACATGTCACCGCAATACTTACCCACCTGTTGTCCGGAGTGATCTGTGATGGTAAGAAAGTCCTTGCTGCACTGGGTTGACATCTCAAGCCCGAACATAATCACAGTCAAGGTGAGGGCACTGGCACCCGGCACGTTGATAAAGAAGCTGCATGTCTGGTCATTGGTGTAAGCCACTGCCGCAGCTGCATGCCGAATCCGACCGCAGGGCTCGCTCAGGACGTGACCAAGCAAGCAGACGCTACTGCTGGGTGCCCGCAGCGCGCACGATGCTGGCGACAGTTGTGCGTAGTTGGCATGCATCGCCACCGCGAAGCCACCACCAACAGGTGAGTCCGCGCTTGTGCGGTACGTGACGTGCATCACAGACGAGGCAAATACAGTCCGAGCAGGAGCAGACCAGGGTCCATGCAGGTCCAAAAGCGTGCGACCGCTGGTGTCAGTCACAGTGAATGAGTCCGCGGGTGCGAGAGACATGGACTGTAGCGAGAGTGTGAGAAAGTCCACGCCCGGAGCCCAAGATGGCGCTTGCAAGGTCCAAGTGCAATGGGTGCCGCTGAGGGACTGTCGCTGCCCACTCCCGTCGGTGAAGCGATAGTAACCTGACCGGATGGTCCTGTTGCCACAAAAGGGACTCCACTCGTGAGTAGAACTGTAGGCGACTTGCCACCCTGACAGAGCCCCACTCGGAATGCCATTTTGAGTTGAGAATCGCAACAGTAACGGAGGGCGGGCAGCGAGCCGTGATGGCACGAGGTCGCCCGAGTGTGTCATCACTGGCTGTGAGTCGGGAGATTGCTGGTGCACAGACAGAGTGTCAAAGCCGTTGGTCGTGAACCAGTCGAAATCGACGAACACGACTTGCGCGTTGGGTGGATCCAGCAGCCACATGCATACAAAGTTTTCCATGTATGGCAGAAGCGGGTGCGAGCCGTCAGACAAGGTTCCATTTGCGGCAGTCAGTTGGGTAAAACGAGTGCAAGACGCGAGAAACTCGTCAGTGATATTGCTCGCAGTGTAACGCGCGGAGAAGCCTTGAGCACGTGACCCTGGGGCGGACGTGAAGGTCACAAGCATTGAGGTTGACACTTGGGTGCGAACAGTCGATTGGCCTGCGTCTGCGCGGGATGAAAAGACGAGACGCCAAGGGTCAATCACATCGCCAGTGTACACCCTAACCTCGTCGTGGCACCCCAGGTCTGAATATTCGAAGTTCAACCACATGTTGTTGTAGGTCACATTTGGGGCTAGGAGCCAAGTGCACCTGATTCAATCACGTCAGCGGGTATGCCCATGGGTATTGGGTGGTGGTGACGATGGTGGCGGGTGGGTGGCGGTGGTAATGG
>QUTJ01031543.1:0-12598 GCA_003573635.1 Goniomonas avonlea | reverse complement strand
GGGAGGGGGTGACGGGGGGTGGCTCGGGTCGGCTTGCGGGAAGTCGATGTAGGTGTTCTGTCACTGTCAGAGGCTCTGAGGGCGAGGCGGGTCCGTGTCGGCACCATGTGCGGGAAGTCGGTGAAGGTGTGATCTGTTCACTGTCAGGTGTCGGTTCGTACTGACACGCACAAGGGCAAGACCGTCCTGGCACGCAAGGGCTAGAACCTTGCCAGGCACTGACACACTGGCAAGACACTGACACTGGCAAGACACTGACACTGACACTGACACTGACACCTCGTCCTTGTCATACACTGACACTGACACTGACACTGACACTGACACTGACACTGCTTTGTCACACTGACACTGACACTGACACTGACACTGACACTGACACTGACTCTCTCTCCCCCCCCCCCTAAACTCCTCGATGAAGCAGGTGTGACAGTGCCTCCCCACCCTCTCCCTCTCTCTCTCCCCCCCCCACACCTCGTCCTCTGATACTGACACTGACACTGACACGGACACGGACACGACCTTGTCACACTGACACTGACACTGACGCACCTCGTCCTTGTCATACACTGGCACTGACACTGACACACACTGACACTGACTGACACTGACACTGATGCACCGCGTCCTCTGATACTGACCCTGACACTGACACTGACACTGCCTTGTCACACTGACTGACACTGACACTGACACACACTGACACTGACTGACACTGACACTGATGCACCTCGTCCTCTGATACTGACCCTGACACTGACACTGCCTTGTCACACTGACACTGCCTTGTCACACTGACACTGCCTTGTCACACTGACTGACACTGACACTGACGCACCTCGTCCTTGTCATTCACCAAAATGTTGAACTCGTTGAAATCGCAATGGACCAGGCCTGAGAACAAAGTGTGAACCCTCCGTGACAGTGCAGACACGAGCTCTTCTCTCTCCTCTCTGCACTCTCCCTCCCACCCCCCACCCTCTCCCTCCCACCCACCCTCCTCTCGCCAGGTTGCGCCTCAAAGTTCACATGGTGGCTTGAATACTCTCTCACTTCACATGGTGGCTTGAATACTCTCTCACTTCACATGGTGGCTTGAATACTCTCTCACACACGCGCGAGCGAGTGTACAGACACACGCAGACACACTACACACACAAGAGTTCAAACCTACAACAGGCTGAGTCACTCGGGCACACTAGACTGTGTGAGAGAGTATTCCAGCCTTCGGGCTCCAATAGGCCACAGATCCGGAGATTGTAGACAGAGAAGAAGGTGGTGGCGGAGAGAGCGTTTCGGGCTTAGTGTTGCAGGGCTTGAGAGAGTTCAAGCCACCATATGCACTTTGACCTGCAGTCACAGGCACTCTGCTGTCTGCGTCTCCTTCAACAGCTGCCCCTGTCTCTGTCTCTCTCTCTGTGAAAGAGATAGAGGATTCAAGCCATTCAGGATCCCCTGAGCGGCCACAGACCCCTAGGAAACCTAGGAACCTGCCTAAAGGCATAGGAGAGTGCGAGTGAGGGAGGGACAGAGAGTGCTCACTCGCTTTCTGTCTCTCTCTCGTGCTTGCTCACATCCTTGTYTCATGCGCACGCACACACGCTCCCTTCCCCCCCTCTCTCCCTCTCCCTCCCTCCCGCCCCTGCCCTGATAACGTAGCGGAAACGCTACAGTCTAAGGGCAAGTATTCTTCGTCTGGCTGCACCGTTGCATGGACGCGAAACGCACCATGGTTTGCGAGCTTGACCATGAGGTCCATGAGCTGCCCGAAGACCTTTTCAGGATGCTTCAGGTCCCGGATGTGATTCCTGCACCCGAGTCACCACAGAATCCCGCCGCACAAGAGGAAATTTCAAGCCAAATCACCAGGGGCATCAAGGATGATTGGACAGAGTAATGGACACAGCAATGGGGGAAACAGGGGTGGAGAGACTCTCGCTATAATCGGCATACAGGAGGTGAGCGTCCACGAGCTCCATGATCACGCAGTGGCGATTGACTTCAATGGGTGTTGGCACAGGGAATCCGTGCTCGTGCAGCACCTTCATGAACGCAAACTCTTTCAACGCTGCCAAGCGTGAGAGGTATCTGCAATTAGGGTGGTTAATGAGTGTGGGACGCAGTTTAGAACACTCACAGCCAACCGGCGCTGCGACCTTTGTGGTAATCTCTCTTGTTCTTGATGGCTCTGAACGAAGTTCGCCCCAGCCTGGGGACCATAGTGATTCAATATACACGCACAGGTGTCACAGATGCTCGCACCTGTGCAGCTTCATGCACACCTGGACACCCTCGGTGTCCATCGCGTAGAAAACATCTGATTGAGCGACAGTATCAGAGGCACGGTCACCAGTAACCAGTAATCGACGTACCAGACTCCTTACCCACACCCAGCTGTGTGCCAACGCTGCCCAGGATATTTCGCTTTGCGAGCGTGTGCAACGCAAGAAAATCGTAACCGAGATAGTTCAGGCGATAACCATCATCTGCAAAGCTTCAGCAACAGCGAGGCAGAACGTTGGGTCACATTTTTTGCGATCGTGCTGCACAAGTTTGTTGCGAAGCAAGATGTTCAGGCATTTGAACGCCCCTCCATGCTTGAGGCCTGCAATGCTACCGACCAGTTCTGCAGGAACCAATTCGTGATTCTTCATGCCCTGTTGCATCGAGCAGGTGTGAGTGCATGCGGCTCAGCCTGGCGTGCGTGCCTCACCTGCTCTACAGCTACGAGCGTTCGCAGCTCGTCCTTCGACATGTATCTGAGGGCAGACACATCCAACTTCATCGTCTGCTCCAAGGCCAAAGCACCACGTGTTTTGCCTGAAACACAAGAACTGATCGTTTTCTATCGTGCACCAAGCGGGTTGGGGGCTGATGACGCCCATACGAATATCTCCTGACGCTTCGTCCTTGCAGTGCTCAGGCCGACAGGCCTATGGCGGCAGCACAGTCGATTGCAACAAATGTCATAATCTATGGACTGGTAGCAAGAGGAACCACAGTTTTGGCTGAACACGCTGCCAGCACTGGAAACTTTCAGCAGATAACCAGGTGCGCCTGATGCCAGAAAATCTCGTGTGCCTAAGTTTGTTCCAGACTTCTCTTGGAAAAGGTTCCTGACGAAGGGACTGAAGATACGCGTTTCTCATTTACATATGGCGAGTACGTGTTTCACATGCTGGTTTCGGGGGGCTACATTTTTTCGGCAATGTCCGGCGACGGCTTTCCAAGACGACTTGCCTATGGAATGCTGGAAAAGATGCGACAGCACTTCATATCACAGTATCCAGGTGGAATTGTCGAAGCGCGAGCTCTCTCCCTCAACTCCACTTTTGGACGAGAGATTAAAAGTCTCATGGTTGGCCTCTAATCGCCTTTGTTTCCCGAATGACGACACCCGCAGAATGAGTACACGATGACAAATCCTAATGTGGACAAGGTTCTCAAGGCGCGAGCCGATGTGGCGGAGGTGAAGACCATCATGCAGGAGAATATAGGTCATTCATCCTATCTCTTTGCTTGCACTCACTCCTGGCAGACCGTGTTCTGGAGCGCGGTGACAAAATCGAGCTGCTCGTTGACAAGGCGGAGCTCATGAACGAGCAAGCAGTCAAGTTCAAGCGTACGAGTCAGGCACTGGCTCATCAGGGTTGGAAGCAGAATTGCAAGTTGAAACTGGTTCTCGTGTTGGTTGTATTGGTGAGGCCCTAACAGTCCATGATTCACTCTCCATGCCGTTCCTGCTTTGCTCCCCCTGTGGATTATGTTATCGATACGATCCCGTGTGTGTACACTGCGCTGCACACCATGCTCGAGGTACGAATATTCACGAATGTGCGGAATTTGTAAACCTATCTGCGATTCACGCGATTCACCACAGACATATTCGAACATCTGAACTGCTCGTTGCGCTCGTTACCTCCCTACCGTACGGACTTACTCTCCCGCAGTTGATTGCTGCCGGTATCGTACTGGGCGTCTGGAAGCCGTGGGTACACACAGATTCCAGCAAATAAACTGGTTCTGGAGTTATTGGTCCGTGTATTTCTACCTTAGATTTCTACACCTTTTAAAAGGTTTGATTCAATATCAGAAATAAATACTGCACACACAGTTAAGCCCGACTGCGAAGCAAGAAAGATGCAGTGCACGGTTTAATGGAGGACCTCTCATCTGATGTTTCAGGACGGAAGTCACGCAGAGTGCGTCGACAATCAGAAGCTTGTCAAGTTGTCCAAATGGATTATGCATGAGCTATGTGAGCCAGAAGAAGGCTGGCCGCCAGTCGCAGCCGAACTCGGGAGGGCAGTTTCGACGTGTCGAATCTGATTCCTTCAGGACGGAAGGCACGCAGAGTGCGGAAACAATCAGAACCAAGTTACCCAAACGAATGATCCATGAGTTATGGAGTCAAGCAAAGAGCAAGAAAGCTTGGCCAGTCGCAGCCGAACTCGGAGGACGGTTTGATCAGCCAAACATCACCGATGGACGGAGGAAACGTATTCAGGCAGTCAGGACGCCAGCAGAGATGGACGAGAACTTTCTCAACGAAACCAAGACACGGAAAAAGACAGAATCACGAAACGCTCAAATTTAAGTCAGTCCCCGGAAGGAACTGCGGTGCATTGCGATCGGAAAAACTATGCGGAAAAATCCGTCACACTCACTAGTCAAACTTGACTCGGGATTTGGATAGAAAGAGCACGAGGCCACCCTCAAGCCTGAAGGAGGCCCTCTACCGCGACCAAGATGGTGATCAAGTGGGTCTCCCCTCCTTCATGCTGCGGTTGACACTCATGATTCTTTGTATTTTGTGGCACCTTGAAATTCTCTCTTCTTTCCCTGTGATTTTGTCTCTCTGGGGTTGGGGGGTTCATCCGCATTTGCATGTTCTTTCGTGACCATAGCGCTCAGGACGGAAACGTGTGCCTTCAGTGGCATGAAGATCTGGCCAGGCCACGGCCGCCGCTTTGTGCGCCAGGATTCCAGGGTACTGTCGTGATGTTTTTTTCTTTGGCGTTTCTTACGCCATGTCGTTAGACCTTCCTGTTCATGCACCACAAGTGCTCTGTGTTCTTCGGAATGAAGCGCAACCCCCGCAAGCTTCCCTGGACACAGTACTACCGCCGCCTGCACAAGAAGGGTACCTCTGCCGAGGAGGTCCACAAGCGCAAGGTCCGCAAGGTCGCCTCCACCGCCATGAGCCGCGGTATCGTCGGTGCCTCCATCGAGGAGATCAAGGCTAAGCGCACTGAGAACCCTCAGCGCCGTGCCGCTGCCCGTGACGCCGCTGTCCGGTGAGTCACGTTTCATGGTTGTGTGTTTCGTTATGTTGTATATTTTCCTGATTTCCTCACATCGTGCACCAGTGACGTCAAGGAGCGCAAGCGCACCACTGCCGCCGCCAAGAAGGCTGACCGCCCCAAGACTTCCGCCCAGGTCGCCAAGCCCAAGGTGGCACAGAAGCCTGCCGCCCAGCGCCCCACCAAGGCCGGTGGCAAGCGCTAAATTCGGTCTGATTGCTTCCTGTGTCGCGGTAAGAGAGAAAGGGGGTTCAGTCCGTGCATGTTAAATACAGGGCACGGAGGTTTCTCCAAAACAACGACACTGGGTGTATCTTTTGGTAGCTGCAACGCCGTTGTGCGCTGTTGGTTGTCATTTTGAGCTTTTGAGCTGTTGGTTGTCATTTTGAGCTGTTTTTTTGTGGTCGAACTCTTGGTAGCGGCCCGCCACCTGTGGTGCCACTTGTGTTCTCTTCGTTCCACCCTAGCTTCCATGGTTGACTGTATGCTGAGAAATCCGTTGATCAAAAAAATGAAACTGGCATTACAAGCGTGTCAGCCAGGCTTTGCAAGAAATATTTTGGGTCAATGACAAAAACGACTTCGCACAGCAGAAGCATCAACGAGTTGCATGAAGGTGAGCGACAATGCTTTGTGGAACGCAATATCCGCGTAACTTGAATAGAATATTTTATTATTTCCAAACCAATCATCGAGTCGCAACAAGGTTCGCGGCAATGCGCTTTTTGTCGAACTCCTTTCGCCACTCCGCACCTGTGGCTGTGTATATCAACTCAGAGCCTTGGCTCCTGTCCTTGCCAAATCGGCGAGTGGAAGACTTAAACACGGCCATTGTGCCAGTTGGAATTCTGTCCGTCGATGGCTCACCGTAAGTGTCCAACCACGACTTAAGGTCGTGGATACCAGTGGGCTGGGTCACCTCAACTGGGATCGTGCACAGTTCATTGGTCATGTTTGGCCAGAAGAATTTCCCATTAATTTTCGTGGAGTGCGGTTTGGATGTGAAGCGGAACTGAGGGCGCTTTCTCTCGCCAAAGACGGTGCGAAATACCGGTGGTGGCGTGGCCTCCACATTGCCTTGAACTTCATGTTGCGGTCTCTCCTGAAAACCAATACTCTCTTCTAACATCCTCACGTTTTTGTCGCCCAAAACTTCTTCCAAGTTAGCCCGGAGCGCCCGGGTCATCGGCATCGGTTTGGTGTCCTTGGCCACAGCTTGCTTCTTCTGGCGAAGTGTAAACGTCTGCGGAGAGTGGTCAATGACATGCGAAATAGGCATCGTTCAAATAGGCGTACAGTCAAAAGTGGAGGGAATGACTCCTTGTACTTCGACGGTCTTTGATTCGGTGGCCGCTGGGAGGCGGACAACCCTTTCTTGCCTTCCACCGAGGCGTGCACATTCGTGACATTCTGATAGAGACCAAAGTTTCTTCCCATCGTGTTCTGAAGGTCGGAGTACAGTCCTTCCTGCACGAAGACACGCTCATCCTTCAGCAAGGGCATTGCTGAAGTAACTGCTGTGGATGTTGCCCCACACGCAAGTTTGATGTTTGACGTGGTGCTGGCGTATGGTATCGTCAACGGTAGCTGAAGCAGTCCCATGAACGCTCGGTCGTTGTTGGAGGAACAGCTTCGCCGTCAGGCGCTCCAGCACGGAATTGTCCATTACGCCGGGCACGAAGACGATGTCGACGAAGGTGTGCTAGATGAGCTTGAAGACGATGTCTCGGCTCTGGCGTCGTTTGCTGGTCTTCGCGGCGATGCTCCGCCGCCGCTCGAAGACAAGAAAACAGAAGCTCCCTTCATTGATCTTTCCCGATACCGCCGCGCGAGTGACCTGGAACACTATGGCTTGGATTCTCTGAAAGCAGAGCTTCTCCGTCTTGGACTCAAGTGTGGGGGCACTCTTCAGGAGCGCTGTGCGCGTCTGTTTGCCGTCAAGGACAAGCCGCTCTCGAGTTTGGAGCCTTCCTTGTTTCCTCGGACCGCGCAGAAAAAACGAGGTTCTGATGATCAAGAGGAGCCAAAACCAAAGCGCGTGGCTATGCAGGGGCCGTTGCTTCCAGGACAGACAAAGAGACCGAAGAAGAAAAGTCGGAAGTAGCTTGATCGATCCAGGCCATCGCCTTGTCAAGAACATCAAGTCGCTTCGGTTGTTTGACAACTACGGCCAACCATTCCTTGACCCAGGTTACTGCTGCGAACCAGTCAACCCTCGCCAGAACGACCACCCCGACGGCACCCTTGTTTCCCTTGTCTTTTCGCCATGATGCTCCCAACCTGCGCCGGTGTCCGGTGCAAGACACTCGCGTACTCTGACGACTCTACCCCTCATCGCCCCGCCTACATTGACACCGCTGCCCGAGTACCACCTTGACGGGTTCATGACAACACAGGCGTCCACCTGTTTTTCTCGTGTGGAACCAGTGCGTGTGAGTGGGGCCTGGGACTCCCGCTAGACAACGACTCCGCCCTCGCTACGAGAGCTGACCGACTCACTCCAAACGGCTCCCAGTCACTTCGTGTGTCCAAATCGGCTGAACGTGCACACCCAACCCAACTTCTGACTGGTTAAAGCTAAATTCGGTATTTAAATTTTGAGGGTATCACGCTGTCTTAAAGCGACACAGCACCGGAAAGTGATCCGAAAGAGTTTCGAGCACACCTCCACGAAGCACCTTGAGCTCTTCCCGCTCCCATCGGGCAGCAACATCGTTGGCAAGGACAAAGTCGATCCGCATGTCGATGCCAGTGCGTGGATCATGGCGGGTGTCACTGCGGTGGGTATGTCATGTATTTGTGACACGTCTTCAAGGCCTCACCTCGGCTCTGGGCATTGAAACAGATCTGTAAGCCCGGCGTCCAATAAAACTTGCATTGGCTCGTAATCAATCGAGCCATCACTCTTCAGAAACCTGAACAGCGCATGGATTAGCTGGAGCTCTATTTTTGTCAAGTCAGAGCTGTGGCGAGTGGCCGTACCTTCGAGTACTCTTGGGGTCACTTGCGTACGCACCACGCAGATCAACCTTTTCGTGATGTTTGATGTCCAATGGAGAAGGCTGGTCAAGGTGTGGGCTGGTGTGATCAAAGAAAACAAACTTACTTGATTCATATCACCGAGAAGTAGGGCAGGAGAACCCTCAGGAATGCTTTTTAGTCCGCGTAAAACGACATCAACTTCACGCAGTCGATGCTCGGCATTCTCGGGCGAGAGATGCATGAGGAACAAGTGTATTCCACACACAACGACATGGAAAAGGCCGTGCTTAAATCCTTCATGATGTCCATCAACCACTTGGATGGGGTGACGGGAAATAATTGAGATGTTATACCTGGCTGCGAGTCAAATTCTAGTCTGGAAAGTCGGTACGCGACCGTTGCTCACCTACTGTGAGTATCAAGCAAGGCAGAATGTGGGAAACCCCATTGTGCCGCCAAATTCTCCAGGAGGTTGGGCTCGGTGTCCCACGTGTTGCACTCGTTGAAGCAGATCGCGTCGACGTCCTGACCCTTGATCCAGTCTCCAAGGACAGAGATATTGGCCCCAGGAGCCTCTCCGCCCACCCCGCGCCCGCCTTCAAACACTGCGCGAAGAGGTCAATCTGGGGAAACCAATTGCGGAAGCTTGCCATTGTAATGCAAAATCGAAAACCGAGCCATAGCGGTCGACGGTCGCCCAACTTTATCAAGATCCACTTATGAACTTTTGGGGTGTCACGTTGACAGCTTGGTTCTTTGCGCGATGGCTTTCGCTCCAGAGCCCACGACGCTCCCACTCAAAGGGTCACCCTCATTGCTCTGCAATAATTTCTCTGTCAATGATCGGTTTTTTGCTTACGTGCACCTTGGTGAAGTGGTCGTCGGCTCCGTCAAGACCGCAGAAGTCTCCCCGGACAAGGCTCATCGGATTGCCTGCAAAGAGGTCTTGATGCAGACCAAGCTCGTGTCCTTTTCAGGGGGTGTCAACCTCTTAGTTGCGGCGGGTCACCGAAGTGTACAAGTTTGGGAACCTGCTGAAAGCAAAAAGATATTTATGCACACACTGCCAGAGCCGACGCCGGCGTCCCAGGGTGCGAAACCGTTGACAGCTACTTGCTCTGACACAGCCCAGAACATGAAAATTACTCATGTGGAATCACTGTTGCCGCAAATGGCGCCCAGAGTTACCTACTCGTTGGTACCAGCCACGGTGGAATAATCGTCTTCGAGGCCGACAAGTACAAGTTTGGAACTGACCGCACCCTCTCCCATGAACTACACACGTACGTTCAGTGTACACTCTTCGCTGTTTAACCAGTTTTCTTTCAGGACTCCCATCACAGACCTCTGCTCGCAACAAGAGACTTCTGGCACAGGTTGGTCCTCTGCTCCCCTGGACTCCTTCTCATGCTAAGACAGGGACTCACTTTGCGAGCGCTGACCTGGCTGGCAACATCGTGGTCTGGGCGGTCGCTGGATTCCAGCCTTGCGCAACATTTCCTGCTCCAACCGCCCATCCCTGCACTGCCATCAAGATGCGAGGCACCAAGATCTATGCTGCCTATTCCACTGGTCACATCCGGGTGTTCGATTGGGCAAAGAACCGTAAAGTGTGTGAGATCGCAGCACACGCGCGGATCATCAACGCCTTGGATCTTCACCCATCGAAGGATTGGGTAAGCCCCGCCTGCCCGAATTTTCAACTTGCCTAATACCTAGACAGCTGGCATCCGTCGCTGAGGACACATACGCCATCGTGTGGGACATGACCGGCGTCGACAGCAAAGTCGTAACCCCACTTCTGACCGGGGCTGCGGCCGATTGCCTTTTGACAGGGACCAAGTTTGTTGACGACCAGTTAATGGCTGTCACGTACGTCATTTCTTTGTCCATTCCTGCTTTGATAGCATTGTGTTTTGACTTGTCTAACTATTCCTCATACATTTGTAGATGCGGGTGTGCAAAACTGTGCATATTTTCCGAGCATTGCAGACACAGCAGCAGGATTTGCGCTTTTTGTTTCCCCAATCTCGCTGCCTTGACCCCCTCCCTCTCTCACCTCCCATCCTCGGTTATCTCGAGACCACTCCCTCCCGCCCCCCTCGCAAAACCGAGTGTGTTGAACCTGGGCCGGTGTCGCTGATGGTCTGCCCCTCTCTCTGTCTCTGGTGGTCTCTGTCCCTCTCCTCTCCCTCTCCCTCTCCCTCTCCTTCTCGCTGCCCCTCTCCCTCTCTCTGTCCCTCTCCCTCTCCCTTTCTCTCTCTCTCCCACTTGCTTGGCCGAGTGTCGTGTTGCTGCTTTTGTCTGGCCCCCTCCCCTCCTTCCTCCCGTGCTGCTGTCGACATGGCAACATCGTGGTCTGGGTGGTCGCTGGATCCAGCCTTGCGCAACATTTCCTGCTCCAACCGCCCGTCCAATGCCCTGCCATCACGATGCGATTCGCCAAGATCTTTTCCTACCACCACTTGTCACATCCGAGTGTTTGGCAAGGAACTTTACAAAGTTCTCATGAACCCGCAGGTACGACCAAGATCACCTCCGAGTGTGGAAGTTGGCCTAATCTGGTTCGTCGGCCGATTGCACCGGGCCGTGAGCACCCCTATATCTATTCATCCCACGCTAAGCTGGGCAATACACCCTGTTGGCTGAAGCGCATTTGTCCAGTTTGCTTGTCGTTCTTTTCTTCGACCGGCCTTGCTCGCCGCAGCAGCTGGGCCTCGATGATCCCGCCCTCCAAACTATAGCCGCACAGGCTCCAGGTTTGTGGCGCGTCTTGAAAAATAATAGAGAAATGAAAGAAAGTAAAAGGAAAAATAAAAGGCAAAATCATGAGTCAATGACTGAGCTCGATAGTGACAAAATTAGCGAAAGACTCGTAATTATTTGCTTATGTTTTAATTTTTGCACATATGTTTTTGAAAGTGACTTGGCTAAGTTGGCTTACGTGACAAGCCAAAAGTACAAAGAAAGAGCTGTATTCGAATTGAAAAGTCCATATGCACATGTCACATGTTTGATGGGGTTTGAAACCCGCTCTCTATCCCGAGCGGTTTTCTCGCCGCATAAATCCCGGTTGCATCGTCGGGGGCGACAAGCCTGCACGGAACCGCTTCAGCTATACGCGAGGGGCCTACGCTGGATACTCCGATTGGGAGGGTGACCTTACTCCTCAGTCACTCCAAGAGTCAGGGACTCGCGGAGTGTCTCGGCTGACGGGAATTACGCCAAGGCTCCAAGCTTCACAATCTCTCATGCACGTCTCATGTCTGCTTTCTTAACATGTTTGTTTTATCCACCAGCCCAAAACCGAGCTGTCATCATCGCTACCTTAAAAGCGACATGGGAATCTTCGACTACCTAGCTGACTTTGATGCACAAGTATGCTCTCTATTCTACGAACTCGCAATCCTAAAGTACACCTGAGACAGACCGGCAGGAGCTGCCACGTGTGGCGCAAGACCCATGCTGGGCATTGCTGGCAGTTGAACTTCTAATTATTGCTAGCATAGTAGTAGATAGCTCTCAATCTAGAGAGGTGTGTACAGTTGGGCGCATACATACCGTAGTACGGCACTCCAGACGACATATTTCCAGTGATATTATAACCAATTGATCGACTAATGTTGGGATTGATCTCAGCTAACATCGGGATCGATTTAAATTTGATTGAAATTTTGCGTACGGCCCTGGATAACATGCGTTGAGAGTGAGGTCGTTGAAGCTCGAGAAACCACCTGATCAAGAGTCCCCTGGAAAGGACGAAGCGGCAATACAAATCCATTCGCGAGTGACCTCAAGCTCTACTCCAAGGTCAGGACTCAGGGGTCTGCGCCCTGATCAACAGCGCTTCACGTTGTTGTAGCGCACACAGCCAAAATTATCGTCGATAGGGCGGGCGAATCCTCTGTCCGCAACGGCCGATTTTCGGTTGTATGGAGCAACAATCTGGGGGGTTCCAGCCCCGCGATTGGAGGGTTCATGGGGTCCAATAGGGCCCTAAATCGGCCAATTCAAACGAAGGGGCACGATTTCCCGCCCCTCCAAATTTCGAAGCACGACGACAACTCCTTCGCCGTGGGCGCTGCTCCAAAGATCAGCAAATCGCTGATATCTTCGGGGGTCGATTTCAACATGAAGGAGACCAAAAAAGGTGTGGACAAMGGGCACTTTGCCATTACAAAAAATTGTTTTCTAACTGTTCCTGCAGTCGCCTGGCCACCAGCTGGCCCTTTGCGCGGTCTCCCAGCATAATGAGCGACAAGGGTGAGGTTTCAAGGTGAGCTGGCAGGGTGAAGCAGACCCAAAAGGTGAGT
>QUTJ01031542.1:0-12593 GCA_003573635.1 Goniomonas avonlea | reverse complement strand
CGCACATCAATGTCCGACACAACCGCTCCCGGAGGCAGCGCCTCGCTTCCAGGCTGCCCGCCCCCTCCTCCAATGACGAATTGCGACACAGGACCGATCACCACAACCGAGTGCACCACTCCGTTCACCGTGTATCGGACCTCGTAGCCGGTGATGGGAGCACGGGGATCCTCCGCCGGCACCGTCCACGAAATCGGGATCGTCGTGGGAGTCACAGTTCCGATGGTCAGGTCCGTGACAGGAGCTAAGACCTTGAGCGTTGACGTGCTCAAGACATTGCTCTGTGACGCAGCTCCCACCTTGTTCACCGCACGCACATCGATCGCAGTGACAGTCGCACCATTGGGCAGAGGGCTGCTCGACGGAGAACCAACACTGCCACCGATGATGAAACCCGCCACCGAGGAACCAGTGAGAACAACAGCATGGGCCACACCGTTGACAGTGTAGCGAACCTGGTAGTTCGTGATCGGTGCTCGCGGATCCTGGACCGGTGCAGTCCAAGTCAGAGGAACTGTGGTTGGGGTGGTTGCACCAATGGCCAGAGTCGTCACCGCCGGCGGCACTTGGAGAGTCGTCACACCCACCACGTTGCTCGGCGGCGCAGAACCCACCAGATTGACTGCTCGTACCTCAATGCCAGTCACGATGGAGCCGGGAGCAAGCGGCTCGCTGGCAGGAGAACCTTGCCCGCTTCCAATGATGAAACCAGTCGCAGTCAGGCCGAGTCCACGCATCACAACTGAATGCGGCGTACCGTTGATGGTGTATCGAATCTCATGGTCGTGAACTGGAGCGCGAGGGTCGCTAAGTCCTGCTGTCCAGCTCAATGAAATGTTCGAAGTTGTAACTGACTCAATTGCCAGGTTTGTGATTCGGGGAGGCACATCGAGGGTTGTTGTGGAAAGGGCATTGCTCGTGGACGCGGGTCCGACGAGGTTGACAGCACGAACATTGATGCCAGAGATGGACGCGCCATATGGTAGAGCCTCGCTTGGTGGACTGCCTGCGCCGGACCCGATTGTGAAGTTCACACTGGCCGAAGCAACAACAACGGTGGCATGCAGGACGCCGTTCACCATGTACTGAATGCGGTAGCTTGAAATGGGGGCACGCAAGTCATGAACTGGGGCCGGCCATGACACAGCAACGTTGGTAGCCGAAATAGTTCCGAGCACGATGGTAACTGGCGATGGGACGTTCAAAGTCGTTGTCGACAGAGCATTGCCGATGAATGCAGTCCCTGCGATGTTGACCGCACGCACATCAATAGCCGTTACAGCCGAGCCAGCTTGCAGGCCGTTGGGTGCAGCTCCAATCGTGAAGGAGGTCACGTTCGCCAAGACACGAATTGGAGCTTGAGCCACGCCGATGATGGTGTATCTTACTTCGAACGCCGTGATTGGTGCTCGTGGGTCCTGAGCCGGGGCAATCCAGGAGAGCGGCACGGTCGAGCTTGTGACTGACCCAGTGGTAAGAGTTGTAACGGGTGGTGGAACATTCAGTGTGGTTGTCGAAACAATGTTGCTGATCGGAGCAGTGCCGACCAGATTAACGGCACGAACGTCAAAATTTGTCACGACAGCGCCCAGGCGCAAGGGTTCGCTTGCGGGCGACCCAGCTCCGCTCCCGATGACGAACGAGGTACTTTGTGGGCCCGCCACAACGGCCGAGTGCACCGCCCCGTCCACAGTGTAACGAATCTGATAGCTGGTGATGGGTGCTCGGCTATCCTGGATTGGGGACGTCCATGCCAATGCCACTGTCGTGGTTGTGACGGTGCCAACGGCGAGATCGGTGATGGAAGCAGTTCGCGCAAGTGTGGTCGTCAACAAGACATTACTGGTGGTCGCTGCACCGATGAGGTTAACGGCGCGAACGTCAATAGCAGTGATCGTCGCCCCATTGGGCAACGCCTCAGAGGCACCACCGCCCCCAATGGTGAAACTGGTGCTGTCTGCGGCGGCGAGCACGATCACATGCGGCACGCCGTTGACTGTGTATCGCACCTCGTAGTGCAGGAAAGGCGTGCGCGGGTCTTCAAACGGGGGAGTCCAAGCCAGCTTCACAATTGTTGGAGACACCGACGCTAAAGATAAGCTAGTGATTGACGGCGGCACCCTGAGAGAGCTCGAGGACACGACGTTGCTGGCCAAAGCGGTGCCAACAAGATTGACAGCACGAACGTCGATGTTGGTGACAACATCACCGGGCGAAAGCGGTTCACTCGGGGGGGCACCGCTGCCACCGCCAATGGTGAAGGTTCCGAGGGCGGATGGTGACAGCACTGCCGCATGGGTCACCCCGTTGACGGAGTAATGTATCTGGTACGCAGTGACGGGAGCGCGGGGGTCCCCGACTGGGGGGGTCCAAAAGAGAGTCAACGTGGTCGATGTCGCATTGATGACAGCCAGGTCGTTCACGGCCCCGACCACTTTCAGAGTCGACCCACTCACGATGTTGCTTGGATCTGCGGTACCCACAGAGTTCAAGGGGCGGACATCGATACGCGTCACAAGAGCGCCATGTGGGAGGGCTTCACTCGCAGGTGACCCAGCACCCCCTCCGATCACGAATCCAGTGGTGCCAAACGCCGGTCCTTTCAAAACAACGTTGTGCACGACACCATTCACAGTGTAGCGGATTTCGTGGTCTTGGATGGGTGCGCGAGGGTCCTCAAGAGGGGCCGTCCAGGTCAGTGTCAGTGTGGTTGGTGTGGCACTCCCAGCAGCCAAGTCGGTAATGGCAGGTGGAACATCGAGGGTCTTAGCAATCAAAACGTTCCCTTTGACTGCTGGACCCACCAAGTTCACCGCGCGCACGTCGATTCCGGTCACGACAACACCTGCAGGCAGACCAGTGATGATGAACACCGCGCTGAACACAGCACCGGTGATGTTACGAAGCTCAAGCAAACGCGAATTGCCGTTGACCGTGTAGCGCAGCTCGTAGTGCGAAATCGGTGCACGAGAGTCTTGCTTCGGCGCGGACCAGGACACATGAATTGTGTTTGAGGAAACAGCCCCGAGGGTGAGATCAGAGACAGGTGGCGGAACGTTGAGGGTGGTGCCCGACACCAGATTGCTGATGGCGGCGGTTCCGACTTTGTTGACAGCCCGAACATCGATGTTGGTCACGAGAGCGCCCAGGGGGAGCGGCTCGCTTGAGCCACCGCTACCGATGGTGAACCCAGCGCTGGTGAACCCAGTCGTGACAACAGCGTGAGCGACACCGTTGACAGTGTACCTGACGAGCCAGCCAGTAATGGGCGCTCTCTCGTCGCTGATTGGGACAGTCCAGGTCAAAGGAAGGGTAGTAGAGGTCGCTGCTTGGACGGCAAGATCCATGACTGGCGAGGGTACGTTCAAGGTGGTTGCCGCCACATTGTTGGATCGCGCGGCGCTGCCGACACGATTGACAGCCCGAACCTCGATGTTGGTAACAACGGCACCAAGTCCCAACGGCCCACTCACGGGTGATCCAGCACCGCCACCGATCGTAAAGTTGGTCTTGGTGGACGATGTCACAACCGCAGTGTGCGGCACGCCGCTGACAGTGTACCGCACTTCGTAGTGCGAAATGGGCGCGCGAGGGTCCTGAGTTGGGGCAGCCCAGGTGAGTGCAATGGTGGAAGTGGTCACAGTGCCATAGGCGAGTGTGGTGACCGGAGGGGGCACGTTGAGAGTTGCCGCAGTCACGACGTTGCTAATGTCAGATGTGCCGACATGATTGATAGCGCGGACATCCACTCCTGTGAGAATCGCTCCGAGGGGCAACGAGCCACTTGGTGGTGCCCCGCCTCCTCCACCGAGGACAAACCCAGTGGATGCATAGCCTTTGAACACAGTTGTGTGCATCTCACCGTTGACTGTGTAACGGATCTCCCAGTCGGTGATGGGAGCACGCTGATCCTGAGGAGGCGTGGTCCAGAACAGAGGCACAGTCGTGGCCGTGACGGTGCCGACGGTCAAGTCAGTGACGGCTGGAGCGCGTTGCAACGGGTTGGCGATCACCGCAACGGACACCGTGAACAGGAGGCCCTCGTAGGTTGGATCGCTGCTATTGGAATAGCACTGGATATAAAAAGTGTGAGTTCCAGAGTTGGTGACGAAGAACGAGGGCTGCGCGCGCAGTTCCATCAGTTGATTTTGGTCCCAGTCGGCAGGCTTCACAGTTATGTTGGTTGGAACTAGCGATACAGAGGCTGCCGGAGGGAAGCAGGTGATCTTGACGTCTCTGAGCGGCATCGACTTGAGACGGAAGCCGAGCAGATCAGTCTTGCCAGCCTCTGACACCGACAAGTCCCCCCGCAGCACACTCAGACCCGAGACATCGTTGTCCTGAATCCGGATGGTCAGTGTGTTGGATACCTGGCCATTCCAGTAACGATCACCAGAGGTGGCCTTGCAGGTGACTTGGACAGTCAGGTCTCCCCAAGCGACATCGTCGTCGTGAACAAAGAGTGAGATGTTCTTGCAGTGAGTGTGGCCACCATGGCTAGACTCGTCACCATCGACGTGCTCTCCAATAGAGAAGCTGGCAGGGGCCAACTCGGCGGTGGATGGAGGGGGGAGTGAGGCAGTGCAATTGACATAGCCGACAGCGGCGGGGTCTGACTTCAAGCCGACACAGAAGGCACTCGCGTGGACGCTCTCGTTGAGAAACGGTGACCCGGTGCGCTCAAGAACCAGGCCAGCCTCGTCGTTGTCGGTGATATGGATCGTCACCGCAGCACGCAGACGGTCAATAGCATGATGTAACAGATCGCGCGAGGTAACCACAATGTCGAGCGTGACCTGGACCGGACCTCGCATCACAGTATCGTCCACTGGTCGAAGCAGCAGAGTCTGCGGGGCATTGACACCAGCTTGGAAGTTGAGGCTGGGCGGGTACACGTTCAGCGCGCCCGAAGATGCAACTATGGAGAGCTGCACGCCGGCGAGCGGCTCGGTGCCGAGTCCAAGGTTCAAAACGCCTGGCTCGCCACCCTCGATCACACGCAGGACGGTGTCGGAAAGCATGACTCGGGCTCGATCGTTGTCAGTGTGGGCAATGAACTGTGGGGGGAACAAGGCAGCACCAGCGTTGCTGTAGACTGGATCCGACGTGCGAATCGTAAACGACAGGATGATCGTGGAAGCCAAGCGAGCGACGTTGTCGTCTATGGCAGTAATAAGGATCCGTTGATAATCGCGCCAGTTGCTCTGATTAAACACAAGCATGGCGGGCTGAACCGTCGCGAGCCCATTGATGTGCAAAATCAAGGTGACAATCTCGGTCGGCCCAGCTTGCAAGTTGAGCGTCACTGCCAGAGGTCTGCCACCTTCGTTCAAAGAGAGTGCATGCGACGTGATGGACGCAGTGACGCGGTCACCAGGCCCAAGATAGATCCCAGGAAGGACCCAAGACCCGTCGGGCTGTACGACAGCAGTTCCAACTAAAACACCTTCAACATAAACGTTCACTGTGCTGCCAGCAGGAGACGCAGAGACACCATTGATTGTCTGGACGGAACCCGTGACAACGGGGGAGTTGATGTAAGGCGGGCCAAGCGCCGGGACACCAACTGACAGCTCAGAAGTTCCCATGCCTGCGGGGGTGTCAGTGGCCCTCGCGTTCACAATGGAGCCTTCAGGAATAGGAGCGACGCCGACCAACTGCCAGGTCCCATCATTGCCAACGATCGCCGTTCCGACAGGCACTCCGTTGACAAAAACTGAGATCTCAGTGCCGGTGCTTGCAGTTGATGTGCCACTGACCGTCGTGGCGCCGGCGGTTACCCTGTCCACTCGAGGTGGGGAGGTCACCTGCCCTGCCGTCCCGGCGACGGTGACAAGCGGGCTGGTCGGGGAGGACACTCCGTCGACGGTCGCCACGGCCGTCACAGTGTCACCCGGCTGCAGAGTAACTCCGTCGACAGTGAAGGTCCCGTCCGGCTGCACAGCAGCGGTTCCACGGACTTCCCCATTGACCATAATCGTGATTGTGGACCCTGGGGGTGCCTCTGAGGTGCCAGACACACTCGACGTACCAGCAACCAGAGCAGAGTCAACAACAGCAGAAGCAACAGCGAGAAATGGAAGTGACTCCACGCTAGTGGCCATGTTCCCTACAAAATCCGTTGCACGAGCGGTGGCACTCGAACCGGCTTTCGCGCCGACAGCGATGTAGGTCCAAGAGCCATCAGCGGCCGCGGTTACTGTGCCGACAAAGACACCATCAACGTAAACCTGGACTTGTGATCCAGGGACCGCAGTCCCTCCAATTGTAAGCGAGCCTCCACCGACAACCACAGAGGTGACGGCTGGGCGCGGGGTGACTGCCATGGCCACTTGCACTGCTTGCCAGGGATCGATCACAGCGCCCTGAAGACCAGCAACAACCTTGTCCCCGGAGGCCAAAATGACGCCAGGCAGTGACCATGTGCCATCAGGCTGGACAATGGCAGTACCTTCGATCACGCCATTCACATACACGTCCAGGGTTGAACCGGGCTGTGCCGTCGTGGTTCCTCTAATGGTTTGTGAGAGTCCAGGACCGAGCCCGGAATTAACATAAGTGGCGACAGGGACAGAAGCAGGTGAAAACGGTGACGTGGCGTGCCCAGCCACGACATCGGTCGCGCGAGCGATGACTCTGGAGCCGGGTTGAAGAGGAGCAACAGTCGTCACATTCCACTGACCGTTGGGGCCGACGGTGGCGGTTCCGACCAGGAATCCGTCTACGAGCACGTCAATCACAGTTCCAGGAGACGCGTCGGATGTCCCGGAGATAAGTCTTGAGCCAGCGACCAGAGGGCCCACCGCAGGGGCGGGTGTCATGGTCAGATTGGCAGCAACGCTGCCCGACGCTGGTGTGGTGGTGGACCAACCTCCGCCGTTGGCTCCACCGACGACGTCAACTCCTGGAACATCATTGTCTGAGACCGAACATTTGATGCGCACTGGGGACAGCAACATGTAGTTGGCATCTGAGGTCACGACGGACAGCGAGATAGAAGAAACCGGGTTGCCCTGGGCAATGTCGTCCTCGATGGCAGAGGCCAGGACGGTGATCGGGGCGCGCCAGTCACTGGTTGTACGGCCAAAGGTCACATTCGCCGGATGGAATCGAAGCCTGAGGTCGGGTGACGACAAAAAGACAGTGACGAGGTCACTGGGTCTGCTGGTCAGGACAACCGTGAAGCTGACAGCGGCGCCACCCTCCGCCAAGAGGATGGCATCAGTGGATGGCACAACCTTAGCTACGTCGTCATCAATCACGGAACAACGCACAGCTGCGGTGCGATTCAGGCCGCTGTAGGCAACATCGCTGCTTGACGAGGAGTGCCAGATGGTGTGGTTGTGAAGCCCTTCGACGATGAAGTTGTCAACAGGAGACACGGTGACCAACTGAGGGTCGGACCAAGTCACGGGAGTGAACTCGAGATACGTATCGTCGAGATGGGTAACAGTTGTAGTGCGGTTGCGATGGCAGTCCAAGGGCAGATGCAAGCCAGCCCTGTCTAAGGCGACGGTGAGAATGCTGGTGCTGTTGCTAATGACACTTGTGAATGCCTCCATTGTGTAACGCCCGGGCTTGATTTCGATGGCTCCTTGCCAACCCCGGGCATGGCCGCTGTTCCCGTCGAACCCTTCGTCGAGCCAACGAAAATCAAGCGCATGACCGTCACCGTCCAATTGGGCTGCGTCGCCAAACTCATTGATCAGTCGCAGCTTCGCCTCCTTCCCGCGACGAAGAACCTTCCCAGCGAAAGGGTCGGCCCAATAACGCACGTACAAAACATGGCGACGGCACGAATAGCGCGCCATCAAGCGTCCCCAGGAAGGCAGGCCCCGAACGCCCCCGAGATACATTTGGGCGAACTCATCGCTGTCACTGAACGCGTACCCGGTCCCGGGGAGGCCTGCTTCATTCGGAGTCGAGATGGCTCCGTAAGTGACGCTGAGTGCGGTTGCGTCAAACTCGAACTCGACGCGAACCGGCGCAACAGGCATTGACGCGAGCTGGACCTTGTAGGTGGCAACGCCAGATCGCTCATCCAAAGTCAGCGCAACGGGCGACACAATTAAAGCACCATCGTCATCGAGGATGCGACATATAACGCGCGGCACTTCAAGATTCTTGAAGACAGGGTCCACACTGGAGACAGCGTGCACGATGAAGGCGTTTCGAGGACCCTGGGGGATTGCGTCGTTCAGGGCAACGACAGTGATGGTCTGCGCTTGCTGCCAGTTGCTAGAATTAAAGATGATGGAGGCCGGAACTACTCGAAGCTGGCGGACGCCAGCCTCAGAGACACTGACAAAGGTGTCCTTTTGCGGACGTAGATTGGCCCTGATGGTGTAGGTGAGCGAAGTGCCACCTTCCAGCAGTTGAAGATGAGTAACGGACACGGACAGGGCAGCTGCGGGTTTGTGTTAGTGTTGATCGCCCTAAACCTGGACACGTTTGAAAGAGAAACAGGCGAAATGCTGCGAAATAAAGAAAGGTTGACAACATGGTCGGGATGCAGCAACACGGGGAAGCTAGGCACGATAGGTGGCACAAGGTCAAAACGCACACTGCCCAGGCGGCAAACACCGACGAGCAGCGACAGGAATGGAGCTCATAGGGAACAGCCTGAACGCCTGAGGGCAGTGCAGAGCGATACAGTCGCAGACCTTCTGCGCCAAAATGGCGATGGTCACCGTGTTGTTGAGACCACTGACTTGGGAACCCTTCAGTACAGCAAGCTGCAAGCAGCTGGCCTCGGGGATGATGTGGTCAACTTGAAATGAAGGGAGCTTGGAAATGTCATCCAGAGTCAGACCCTCCAGCACCTGCCCCTCAGTGAGCAGGTCGGTGATAATCACCTTGTCGTGAGGGATGAACCGAACTTGACGGATGGTGAGCGCGGATACGTTGAGGCATCGAAGATTCTGCGCGTACGCCGGCGGAAAATCCGGAACGACATCATCCATCTTCGCGCAGTCGGGAGCCGGCGGTGGCGTAGGTGTCGGCGTCGGCGAGGGATTTCCCGGACCCGGGGTAGGGGTGGGAGTTGGGATGGGAGTCGGTGTGGGCACATTCGTTGAGCACCCCGCACTGAGAATTTTCTCGCCAGTGAGACCTGAACTGTACAGCGTGAGCAGGTTTTGGCCCGGAAATCGCTTTGTTGAGCAAGATGAAGCGTCAAAGTAGTTGAAGGCCGGGATAATGTCCGCCCCTGCACGATGCGTCGAATGGGCATTGAGGACAGAGTTCGCAGGCACCCTGATCCCGACAAACGGATTCTGTTTGCTCGACGTGGAGTGGCAAAGGTTGACATCAGGGAAGGTGGCAGCTGCCGTGCACTGCCCGTGCCAGTGCCCGTGCCCGAGAGAGGACGACCGTCTGCTGGCCCTTGGGCTGATGGAGGACCCGCGGACGCTTGCGCTCGCCCCGCCGCCATTGCTGCCAAAGTTGGCCGGGCAAGCAGGGCGGGTCCAAAAGGCGGCCAGCTGATCAGGTAGCAACCACTGGACCTGCTGCGACGACAGCAGAGACAGCTGGCGACATGTCATGACGCGCATCTGCACCTGCAGTGACATGTGTAAGGGTGCGAAGTCGCATGGCCGAGTGCGAACAGCAGGCTAAGGACAGGAGTGGCGTGCTTGGGAGCGGCAGACAGATCAGTGACCCCTCGGCAGTGGATAATGACAGGAGCGGCATGTTGAGAGAAGACAGGAAAGAGTGTCACAATCGGAGGGTATGGATCGGAGCGATGGGAGGCACTCTGTTACTCACTCAAAACAGTCCAACACAGTTCATAACAATCTCGGCCGTACCGCTGTAATAGCTTGAAGGCGGGCCTGGTCGAGCGAACGAAAAAACTGGTCGCTCCAGATCGCCACCTGCGCTTCTGAGAAGCACTGAACCATATTCACAGGCAGAGCCTTAACCTGCGCGAGTGACAAGGCCGCAACGGCTGCAGGACTCAGGCAACCGACTCTCTGGCAGCCGAGAGCACTCCACATGCTGGTGCCGAGAGCGAGGACTTGAAGCGTCGTGAGCGCAGCCAGTTGGCGGCAAGTCAACGCGTCGGCTTGCTCAGGTGACAGGCAGCTCAACAACGCCGGGGCGACAGCGCTGAGATCGCCCGGTGTAATCGCGGCAATCTGCTGAGGGCGCAGGTGGCACGGCCGGAGGATATCATTGGGCTGTTTGAACTGAATTGTGACGCAGCGCTGGGTCGACATAACGCCGTTGTTCTTACGCGCACTGAAACAGCACCCACCCGACCTGGTCCCAGAAGAAGGGGGCACATACGTGAAGCTTTTCGTCAACCGGCTGATTCAGAGTTAGGACGCGTCAGTGAAAAGGGACTGGCACCTTATGCACTCAGCATCGTGCTTGCCGCGAGCAGGTTTGGTCACAGTGATGTTCGAGGTTCGTTTCCGAACACTGACTCCTGACTCAGGAAGAGTATGTAAGAAGTAGACGTCCAGGCCGTCCTTGCACGACAGCTCTGAGACATCGACGTCGAAGGCCACCGAAGTTCCAGAAGTGAAGATCACGCTGCCATCTTCCGGGGCATTGCCAACGGTCGGGAGTTCTTCGTCGGAGACGAGAACCAAAAAAGACACGGGAGCTGGCAAGGGTGTCATGTTTGCACGGAAAGAGAGCAGCTGACTCACTGGTTGCAAGCACACGGGAGTCGCTCAACTTCTCAACCATGATGTCCACGAAATGCATGCCGGAACCAGACTTAGCATTCGTGTCCCAAGAGACCTGCCGATGACGTCAGCCCCTGGAGCAAAGCTGAGAGGACGCACTTGGCCGTTTGGCCGCAGTGTCATCTGAGAAGGGTTGGGCCCCGTAGACCCATGCTCCCTTGTGGTAGCGTCTCTGAACTTTTGCGGGGCGAGATCATGATCAACGCCTGGTATCGTCCAAGTGGCGGTGCCTTGGTTTCTGGGCACGACAACGATAGGTGCGCTAGTGACATCGACCGAGGCCAGAGTGTCCCGAGAAACGCGAGTTTCCAGCCTCATTTTGCCCCTAGAAGAAGAAAAAATAAAAAAAGTGCCGAGGAGAGCGAAGCTCGCACCGTCGATTAAAAATCGTGTACTCGCGCCCAGCGAACCAAGCGACGGTTGCGCGACAGCAGGACTGGTACTTTGCTGTGTAAGGGCCGGGACCAGTGTATTGATGAGTGAGAATGACTTCACTCAGAATGAAGTCGTTTTCCTCATCTTTGATGTCGGGGCGGATCCTCAGGCTGGCGTCTCGGCCATCACCAAAATCCCAGCGCCCGATACTGTAGGGAGGGTTGCCCCTGAAAAACGATGCGCGTTGCGCAAAACGAATCTGGTCGCAGGCACTCAGTGTTGATCATCAGTTTCATGTCCATACCTTGAAAGTGACGTCAAGTTTGGACCCGTTCTCCTCGGCCGTCCAGGAAACTGTCCCGTACCGAAAATGAGAAGCGTCGGCGGAGGACAGAAAGAGAGTGAAGAAGAAGAGAAGGAAGGTAGAAGAAAATGTAAAAAGGTGTCTGGAAAAAAAAGATGAGCCAGAGAACATGGGTGTCGTGGGAGAGTGAGAGAGAAAGCGCGCTTGAGGTCAGTGCGCCACCACAAAAGCAAGAAATCTCCGTTTCGTATCCCCGAGTATAATCTGAGCCGGTGCCGCTTCAACGGGAAAATAATACTGAGTCAGTTTGACTAAATTCCAAGCCAAACGGCGCACAGCTAGGCAGTGGCGGCCTTGTTGGCCCACAGAAGATAGATTCACCAAAAAGACGGAAGACACTCTAAATACCCAAAGTGACACTTGAGACTCCTGCGGTTGCTGGCTTGTTTTGGTCGATAACGGTTCCGCATGGCGGCGATTCGGGAGACTGGCGAGGCACTTGGGGGGGCTAACGGCTTTTTCCGCTGTTCCACAAGCGCCAATAGTGTGTAGTGAAAAGACGGGGGATGACGTTAGCGGAAATTCGACGGTCGGCGAAAGTACGCCCCATGCTCGCGAGCCCTGTTTGCGTCCGTGAACCGGTTCACAACGAACCCGTTGGCGCTCGACGGTTCGTCAGAGGGGTGGGGGCTTGTCAAGTCAAGGCACTGTGTTTTCAATGTCAGATCCAGATCGCCCAATCTATCCAGCGCTGTGTTGAGTTGAAAAAGCGCGCGGAGGCAACTTGCGTTCCAAACTCTGCAGTCAATGCGTCCGTGAGACCCGATGTCGCCATGATGCCCTTGACGGTGTCTGGTGAGCATCCTGGTCCGGATTTGCACGACAACTGTCAGAAATGAAGAAGGTGTCGCAACTTGAAGGCTTATGGACAAATTTCTTGTTGCGCCAAGCTCACATCTGGCACTCGGTTGAGGCCACGAACCGTTTTGGTGACACAGCCAAAAATCTATCCGTTAGGGCGGACAAAACCTCTGTAACACAAAGGTCGATTTTTTTGTAGGGGAAATCCAAAATCGATTTCCTCGCATGTTCGTGGGTCGATTTGAAAGGGTTCCCGCCCTCCGTTCGATCTGGAACTTTCCAGTTTTGTAGTTCAAACCGCAATCTCGCGCCCTTCAAAGTTTCAGCTTGAAAGGGTCAGTTGTTTCCACGCAGCT
>QUTJ01031541.1:0-12588 GCA_003573635.1 Goniomonas avonlea | reverse complement strand
GTCCTGACCCCCCTCGACGTCGATATAGCCACTGTACAAGAGACAAGAATACACAGCTTAGCAAAACAAAGAGAGATAGCAAGACATATGGCGAACAATGGCTACAGATGTTGTTTCTCGAGTGACACATCTGAAGGAACGCCAGGCCCGGGAGTACTTACTTTAGTCAGGAACACCATACATGTTGCCTCCAACACCGTCATCAAGCCAGGTAGACTCTTGCTCACAGAGGTAGGGGGAGGAGGAGCCCAATCAAAAAGGCTAATGATAGTCAATGCACACCTTTATGCTAACGCTGAACCTGGCGCCCCCAAGCACACAAGGAATGCGAAGCTCCTAGAACATATAGCAAAAGTGGCACGCCCCTCAGTGCGGAGAGAAACGATAGTGGCAGGAGACCTTAACCTTTGGTGGGGACCGAACACTGCAATACCCGACCCCCCGGGCACATGGAAACACGATGCAGACACGATGAGACAGTTTCTTACTTGTGCCAATCTCGTAAACGCCCTGACACTATCAAAAAATGTCCCAACAGAAGCCAATATCCCAACCAGGTTTGGTCGTGGCACAGATGGTTGCAGGACAGCGTCATGCATAGACTACATATGTGTGTCGAGGAGATTTGTTGACACACATGCAGTCACTAGAGTTGGAGTATGGCAAACACGCACAGAATCAGATCATAGACCCGTAGTAATGGAGTTTGCACATGCGCCTGTAATGGGAAAGAAATACCAACCATGGAGACACCTAGGACACCCCGAGGCTCGCCAGCCGAGTCAAGGAGAACCTTGGGATAGATCCCTGAACTCAGTTGACTCCGCAAAAGTAATCGAATACTTAGCCACACAAGAAATTACGGACAAAGTGAAAAACCTCCCTCACACTGAAGATATAGAAGAACAATGGGTGAACATAAAGAAAATAATCATGGAGGCAGTGCATGAAGTAGGTGGACAACCAATGAGGAGGCCACCTACTGGCCGCAGACCTTTTTTTGGACAAACCCAGCAGGACGAGGCAAGACGTAAAGCCGCCCTCTCTCACATCTTAGCAGTGTACGCGAGAACGGGGAAATCAAGGACCACTAGAGAACTAGCGGAGAGCAATAACATAAAGACACCGCATGAGACAGCACCAGAACAACAATGGGTGAACTGGGAAAAGGAAATACAATGTGAGCTGGGGAAAATAGTCAAAGCACTCCGCTTCAAATCGAGGAAGGCATACTTCCAGAAGGATAAGACGCGCCAATCATGGCAGACTGAAGCAGAACAACAAGCACAAACGAAACAAAACATGGACAGACTGGCGTACCTCCTAGACAAAAACCCAAGCCACGAAAGACTCCACTCGGTTTGGCACAAGCCGAATGATGCGGAGGCACAATGGACGTCAGAGCCGAATAAGGTGTTGACTGAGGCACGAGAATATATGTCCAAATGGTTCTCAGCAGACCAACAATGCCCGCTAACTCAAGAACAACTACACTCAGGTGACATATCATCGATGCCACCAAAAATACGGAAGCTTTTCCAAAAGAAAGCCCCTCTGAGACAACCAAACCAGCAGAAGATGCAAGAAGGTATACAGATGACTGCACCAATAACGAAAGAAGAATGGAGCCAGTACACAAAGCACATAATAGTTCCAACAACAACGTCCCCGGGCAAGACCGGCATCAGACGGGAATGGTTGGTGGCATCCCCGGAGCTCAGTGAAAAACTCCGTATGTTGTTTTGCCAATGCCTACAACAACAGACGGTTCCGAAAGAGTGGAAACATGTAGTGATCCAACTCCTATCGAAGAACCCGGACTCGGAAGAGATATCACTTAACAGCGTCAGGCCAATATCACTGAGTGAGACTGCTGCAAAACTATACGAAACAATACTTAGAGCCCGGATCTTGCAACAATGGGGGCACAGTATCGCCCTAGACAAGTCACAATGTGGGTTTGTTCCGGACTCCTCAGTTCAAAGGGCGACGGCAATGACAAGAATGGTTGTTGAATTGCTTACACAGGAAAACAGCCCAGCCTTTATCGCCTACATAGATATTGTTAAGGCTTACGACAAGCTACCACACTGGGTGTTACACCTAGCACTGCACAGACTAAACCTACCAATAGACTTCATAAACATCGTGATGAACTTTATCTCCGGAAGAACAGCACAAGTCAATACTGCGTATGGGCTGTCACTCCCGTTCGACGTTACAACGGGGTTACCACAAGGGTGTGTCCTCTCCCCCCTGCTGTGGGCGATATACTTCGATATCTTGTTGTGCGATATTAAAGATAGCCACACGTACGAGGAGGATGTTCCAACGATATGTGGAGTCAAAGCACACCCACAAGCCTTCGGAGATGACTTACTCATAATGGCAAGTACGAGAATAGGGATGCAAAACCTGGCTGACAGTGTGGGAGCCTTTTTCGAAGCTACGAACATGAAGGCAAACGCAGCTAAATCTATTTTCTCCTATCGTATACCAGACCAACCGGGGGATATGCACACACACGAACCACCCAAGATACACAACCAGCAAATGACATGTATACCATCTACACAGGCAGCCAGATACTTAGGAATGTGGATATCACTCGAGTTAGACTGGACTGAGAACGAAAACAGACTAGCGACAAAGTTAGCAAAAACACTAGTACGACTCGAGAGAGAGAAAGTGGGGGTCTTTGCTTTCAGGTACATAGTAAACTATGTCCTTACCCCGCAAGTGGAGTTCGCTGCCAGTGTAGCCCCCTCGCAAGGTCTCTTTAACTTGTGTGCGAAGGCTGACTTAGCTGTCACTAAGATAGCATGGAAGAAACTAGGTGCACCCTCGTCAGGCCTTCCGTATCAAATCTTCTGCTCACAGGACGATGGAGGCCTGGAGTTCACATCCCTTAAGACTGCCGCAATAGCAAAAGCAGCTGCCACCCTCTTCAGCCTCATTAATGAACAAAACGCAGACCAGGCGAGACTCATGAAACACCAACTCCTACAAATCACCAAGAGAACGGGACTGACCCATGCCGCTACAAAGACCCCAAATGCCATACCAAAGCGAATCTTCCCGAAGTGGTCAATACTTTCAGTAATAAGGATGCTACCAACAGTTAACGCACACTTAGACACGAGACTCCCAGAATTCCGTGTACCACAACCCAGAAAATACGACATCCCCATATCTGAAGTCTTTGAATCTACTGAGGAGTTTATGTCATGGAGGACCCAGGCAGTGAACAATGGAGATAACCCCCCGAAGTGGATAGGAGAGATACTAGCTGACGATGGCAAGAGCATCCTGCGGTGGGAAAACCTGCCTGAAACCATCAGAACTAAGGAAAAACAGCAAAAATGGCATAAACAAATCACGGTCATCCTAAGAGGCCTTGACAGATCTCAGACGGCTGCTGAAATCTACAAACCGGCCCCAACAACCAGGCAGGAGCGTGCCGAGAGAAGAAATAACATGGAAGGTTCTCGTATAGCAGAGGATATCGCGGATAAGAAATTCTGGACATCGCACGCAAACAAAGAATCAAGCCAGTACGATGTCAAACCACCTGGATCAACAGCAAATGCCTTTGACCCAGCTAAATACGAGGACACACCTGCCCACTCTGAGACCAGACTCACCCAGCAAACAATAGACAACCTTGACGAATTGGAAATCCAGCGAGCAAACAAATGGCTGCACGATAACAGACACGAAGAAGGGAAAAATGGCGACGGGTACGGGCCAGCTAAAGTGAATGGTGTAATTGAGTCACACTCAGACGGATCGGAAAGAATGACAGAACTAGCAGGCACGGCAGCATGGAAACATGAGGTAGCCTCGAAGGATACTTCCGTACAAGGACAATACAGGAAAGATGGAATGATACACTACTCAAGAAACACGGCAATCTCAAATATGGAGTTGGCAGGGGTAGTGGAATCCCTCTTCAACACCCCTAAAGGTGTTAAGATAGTTAACCATGTGCTGGACAATATGGGAGTGGTGTGCAAAGGCAATAGACTCATAAACAGAGGATGGAAAAGTCATGAACAACATATGGCTTCACTCAACCGGCCACAATGGAATAGACTGATCAGAGCGGCAGAGAAACTGAAGGAAGAAGGAGCAACGATCTCCATAGTGCACACAAAAGGTCACTCCAAAAAGAACTCACTGGCTGCACTGAGCAACAAGGAGGTGGATAGCGCAACTAAATATGCTTACAGCACCCCGATACTGGACGATGAGTGGTACTTCCATCCAGGAGAAGAGGAATGGGCGGTATTCATAAACGGACGAAATGTAACAGGAAACGTCAGAGCCGCAATAATGAACACAGACCGGGTGATGCTCAACATGAGATGGCAGGAACAGCGAACAAGAGGAGCCTTTGCAAAGGAAATGAATGATACCCCTGATAATGACATAGACACCACATGGACGATGTGGCCATACACCAGCATGAGACATGCAGCTGCCATAGCCACAAGAGTCAGGGCAGGGATGCTACAATCCAATACGCTCAAAGCAAAGCTTGCCCCCAAAGGAACAGTGATAGATGAGCTATGTCCCACATGTGTGGACACACGAGATACATCGATGCATGCTGCATTGTGCCCAAGGACCGAACAACATAGGATACGATCACTCTTAACCTTGGCTCGAAAAACATCGCTAGCGATGGATGACATATGGGCACGCAGTATGATGACCTGGTCAGATGCCCGCGTACACGAAGTAATAGCATCACTGAGAGACCCCGACTTCAAACTAATACCGCCCACAGGGGATGACATATCAACTGCAACAGGTTTCTTCCGGGTACGAATAACCCACCCGATGGGTATGACCCTCGAGAACAGACATGAGTACTTCTCGGTCGAACGCTTCCAATGGCTATGGAATAACCATAAGAACACAGTGAGTACACACGGGTTCAAATATGATGTCCTCCGGCTAGGAGCTCGGACCAGAGCGATAGAGAAAGAGCTGAAGTATAATGGTTGGACAACACCTAGCTCTTTAGTCCGACTTGAGACAGAACTCTTTGGAATCAATGGAGAAGCTTTCTCTGCCCCAGCTAACGCGTCGCCGTGGTTGAAGTTCCACTGCACCGCCGATCCGTCTGATGAGGTTTTTGGTTGCCTCCAYGATGGAACACAAGTACCACACAACCCAGCTAGACTGAACCTATGTTACTGGAGACAAAACCCCCCGTTCAATATGGAATCAGATGCTCGAAATAGGGCTGCCCTCAGTGATATCATGCTGAACACGCTGACTGATAACATCATGGTTACACGCCACCCGACGAATGCGAGAGTCATAGCTGAAATCCCCTTTGATGAGGGCAAGGTCAACAGAGACTTAGTAGAAAAATCAGAAGGAGAGGTCCTCTTCACCATAAAACAAGGACAGTTCTCCTTTACACCTGCAGAAGTTTGGGACGGACAGAAAGTGTCGAAAGCTAGAGTATCCAAAGGTACCCCGGGCCCTTCTCAATAGCGGTGGTGATGTGGCAAAGCCCGTACGCCAAAAGACTTTCGCCTTTTCCCAACAACTCTAGATGTCGGATACTTGAGTGGGCCAGAGCTAACCTTAAGGATGGGGAACAAGGAATAAATATCAATAGGCAAACTTTCCCAGAGACAACAAGCACACTAAATGATGCCCAGTTACTCCGGACCTACAACCTCCCTATCAGCATAATACCACAGACCGCCCGAGACCAAAAAGCGCAGAGCCCCGAACAATACTCACTGGCCTTTGAGATAGCACACTGGAAGCCTGAGAGATGGGTCTTTGGTATGATCCCCTCGAGTCTCACCAAGCTGCAACAAATACTGCCAACCCCAGGCTATGCTGAGCCTCTTAGACGCCCCTTTCTAGAGAACCTGTGGTACATGTGGCAGAACATAGATAAAGCTCTAAGTACACCCAAGAGTGAAAGACCACCACGCAAGTCCCAAGCACATAGAACAACACAAGTCCTGCACACACTAGGTCTCACACGCGACACAGTGTACGGCGCGGCTTCACACCCCAGAGCACACGGCTTAGAAGCAGACAGGCCCCCCAGCCCAAGACTTGGACAGGTAGTTGTACATGATGAATGCTGAAGGAGAGAGAGAGTATACAAACGTAGCTGAACGTAGCTGACATATAGACAGTTGCATGTGGGAGGGACAGAGAGGGAAGGTCAGAAGGAAATCGAGAGAGAAAGACAGGAAAGGAGGGAGAGGAAGTACTCGAGCACTGAATCCTTCGGCTTGCCCTTCTGCCGCCCCCCTATCACACCCCCCCTCCATCTCTCTCTCTCTCCCTCTCTCTCTCTCTATCTATCTCCCTCTCCTCTCTCTCTCTCTCTCGCTCCTAGGCAGATCTACGGATCTGTGGCTGCTCTGCAGCTTCCTAGGTGCTTGAATACTCTCTCTCTCTCTCGAACCGAAGTTACCGAACGAAGTAATGACAGTAATGTGGAAGCAGCTGTATGGGCAGCGTATCCTCGTACACAAGCCGAGTCGTGGAACAACGGTCAGTTTGCTTGGTGGCCATGACGTCGACAACACCAATCCATGTTGCAGCCCGCGACGGTGACTTCGTCACTGTCACTTTTCTCGTCCAGGGTGGCGAGGATGTAAATGCTCTGGACGAGAAAACTTGGACTCCTCTTATGATTGCGGCTGCCAATGGTCACACCCTCACTGTAAAGGCACTCCTGAAGGCAGGAGCAGCGCTGGACATGAAAAATAAGGTCAGAGTCTGACCTTTTGATCTGGTTTTGAACCTCTTCAGAACGGTTCAACTGCACTTATGAATGCCGCACAATATGGACACTGCGATTCAATCCGAGAACTGTTGGAAGCAGGGGCATCTGTTGATCTGCAGAACTCGGTGAGAATTTGCGGATGGAGACATAGCTGGCTGAACAGTCGCAGAAAGGGGCATCTGCGCTGATGACTGCGGCGGCGAACAGCCAGGCTGATGCTGTGAAGATTTTGCTCGAAGCTGGTGCAAGTCCGAAGCTAAAGAACCAGGTCCCGGAGCTCCTGTTCTCTCGTTGCCAACTGACCGTGTGGGCAGGTTGGCAAGTGCGCAAAAGATGTGGGAAAGACACCAGAGGTCAAAAAGCTGCTTGGCGTGTCTTCGATTTGTGTTGTCAGTTAACTGCAACTTGCAGAAGGCTTTCTGTGTACAGTACCAGTGGACCCATTTTGCCTCCTGCTAATTTGCAGATGCACAAGTGGGCCATGATTTGCCCATCGTTGTACTTTGGTCAATTGAGGAGGACGGGTTCATCAATAATATTTTATATCATTTCTCATTTGATAAACATTCAATACCCCTGGTCAGTCTCTCTAAGTTGGCCAGAAGCGACGTGAAATGCACCAGATTCACGCCGCTCACAAAGCTATAGGGCCCAAGTCCACAGATCCTTGGTCCAAACACCGGGGGCACGCCTGTCCGGAAGTCAGACCTCCTTGTCAAAGCAGTACTCCGAGTTACACATGGGGTGCATCATCCATACAAACTTGCAACGGGAGCTTGCCTGGCCAATGACGCGATGAAGCAAGGCCGCGTTCAGCAACGGGAGCAAACATCGCTTTCGTACAGTACTTGCGGGTGCTTTGCCCTTCCTGCCAGGTTGTGGAGGCGGTCGGGACTGCAGCAGCCCTATCCATAGTTGTCGTTCATTGCGCCATGTGAGGGCTGCGAGACGCGCGGGTGAGCATTACGCAACAAAAAAACACACAGGAATGAATAAAAAATACACATCCGACGTCCTCTGCCGACCAAAAAAGAACCAGCCTCGTCCAACGTCCTCTGCCGACCGAAGGGAAACCAGCCGCTATCCAGCGGAACCGGTTAATAAAATGACTACACTCTCAGCGCCCGTCGCTAGAGATTCGTGAGCACCTCCCACGAGTTTCGATCCGAGACATATTTGACAATAGCACGCCATATCCTAAATCATGAATCTTGCCAGTGGCCATTGTGTGATGAAAAGGAAAAAACGCAGCCATACCACAAACACCGATAGCGATACAGTGGTTGCCTGCAGCCGCAACTCGGGTCACGAGGTGCACTTTCCGCAGCTCCTCCAGCGCCGTGACCTGCATTGTTGAGTGGGCATCCAAGGCCAACGACATAGTTGCAACCACCAGGACAGAGTTGCAACCACCAGGCCTAACAGCTACTCACACCGCAAGCCTAAAAAACAGTGCAATGCCAGCACCAAGCCGAGTCAGATCAATAACTGATAAGATTCATACTGTTTGGAACTGCTGTCTTAGAACGTACGCAAGCGGGAAGTGGTTCGCTATCAGGCTGCCCTCGACGGTAGATGACTGGGGCACCAGGAAGGCGGTTCGCTGTGTGGCCAAGACCAAGCTGCCCCGCCTGTAAACAGTCATTCAGAGATGGAGCGGAGGAGGCAGGCGTGACCTGATTATGTCCCCAGGTTGACACTACTCCTTCATCAGAGAGATGGCAGAAGTGCGAATAGCCTGCAACGAGAGTCCCTGATGCGGCCGGTCGACCAAGCTGAGACACGCGCGTTGGCATTGAATTCACATGGCCACCACACTGCCAGAGGTCCCCACACTCCGTGATGATCGCAGTAGCAATGCCACTTGCCGCGATAAGAGCGGGAGCCGACGGCGACGGCAGAACCTGCCAGGGAGGCACGCGATGAGGTCGAAAATGCAAAAGACATACGCACCAGATGCCAAGGATCTAGTTGCTGGTTGGTTCCTCCATTGCCAATTTGACCACATTTGTTGTCACCCCAGACATATAGATGGTTGTCTCTCCTGTATAATTCGCGACACACGACGATCGCGTGATTATGACCGAAAGAGCCAGTCACAACTGGGGGCAGGGTCACGAGTCCTGGAGCGCCCACCTCCAAGGTGTGCCCCAGTCCAAGTTGTCCAGATTCATTATTGCCCCAGGTGTACAGCTGACCAGTGTTTGTAAGGGCTCCAGCAAAGTCATGTCCACAGATGAGTCTTTGGACTCCTCGGTTGTCCAGAGCTCGCACACTGCGAGGAATGTCCTCCCGGGTCATCTCAAAGACTTTGGACTCAAGCCTAGAGTCTTTGCACAAAAAGTAGTCAACATCCTGGATGCAGCCGAGACCGTGAACCTCAGCGCCATTTACGGAGCCTAGGTCAAGGCGGACGGGCTCCACTTCCGCCTTCCCCCATCGATAGACCTCCCCAGTGTTCGAGATCGCAAGGGAATGAGAAGCTGATGTGACCACATTGCAAATTCTGGCTTCATCAAATGCATGGAGCTGCCGAGGGAGCTTCACCGAGGAAGTCTCCTCCCCCAGTCCTAATTGGCAAAACGTGTTCCCTCCCCAGACAAAAACGACCGAGTACTCCTGCAGAAACAAGGGTCAGCCAAGCACAAGTCTCAAAAGAGGCCTGACATTATCCTTCCACATTGATTCATGGGTCTCGGTGGGAGGTGGAGAGCTCGGGTCGCCGGCAGACCGGCCGCTCCTCGTAGGCATGAACTTTCGGGCCTCGATTTTGGCGCCTCGAAGAAGTTGGCGTGGATGATCTGAGGATCACGGTGGAGTACTTACAAATCCGATAGGGGTTTAAATCTAGGTGAACTTTGAATAGAAACTCCATGACAGATAACGTTACAGATAACGACTGTTCGTTCTGAGTCTCTATTCACTTTTTTCAGCAGAAATATTCCACGCCACAGGTTGTGTCGTGGAAAATTGGAAATTCTTGTTGTTGTGGAATGACGCCGAAGGCGTACACGACGATCTTGGGGCTGCTTCTCTGGGCAAGCATTGGACATGCGGAAGAATGGGAAGCGTCATTCCTCCCAGCTCAGAACGACACTTGCGCTTTGCATGCGGACCTTCTCGAGCCGATATACCTTCCCTCTGCTGAGGCCTGTGCAGCGGCCTGCCTTGGCCGAGACGACTGCGTCCACTTCAACCTGTGCGGGGACGAGCCTCCTTACCGCTGTGGAATCGGCGGTTTTACTCGCTTGTATTCTGTTGAATCCATTTCCGGTTGCCAATATTGGCAGCGCTTGCGTCCCAGAAACGATTCGCCGGTGAAGCCCGCGGTTCAGTTCGGCCTTGAAATCCCGATCGCCGGTGTGACGCTGAGGGAGGGTCCTCTGCTCACCAGCTTTGAAGACAACATCCAATATTTGATTACCAATTTCAAAGTCGACGATCTCCTGTTCAATTTCAGGAAACGTGCTGGCCTCCCGAATCCCGGGTTTGTTTTTTCTGGTTTTGGTAGCCTTGGCTGACCGTCGCAACAGGACATGCCACGGATGGGATTGCAAGACGGGATGGGTTGAGGGATCATTGGCCGGGCTCTTTTTGATGGGAGCTGGTGGAATCCTTCGCTGGAAAGAGGTACGTCAGGTTTTACCTTGTTGCAAATTCTCAATCTCCAGCAGGTCCCACAGTTGCGCTCCATGATGGACGAATTGATCGATGGGATCCAAAACTGCTCGACGAGCGATGGGTACATAATGGGTTTTCCGAAAGATTGCTTGCCCGTTGATGAGGCAAGCTCGTGGCAAAGCAGACCCCCCCGCTTACACAATTTATGCAGCATCCAGACTACACGCTTTCGTGGACAACCCACGGCTTACTCGAGGCACACACGGCTGGTAACCCCAAGGTATTTCAAACTTCCCCAAAGCGGGCTGAAATCCGGAACGTAACGTAACGACAGGCGCTCCCCCTGATGCGTGGAATGCTGAATTGGTTCAACAACTGTACGTACTTGCCGCAGTTCTTGCCTCCCGACGGCGGTAACGTTCCTTGGCAGGTGTGTAGTTATTTCGTGGCATTGTGTGAGCATTCCTGCAATGAATAGAAACAAGATCAATGCCACACGCGGCCTTGCCGGAATTAGTGAATACTGAATACCTTTTATTCAAGCCTATTCAAACCATGATCGTTTTTAAACGGTTGTAACTAAGGATATTTTGACACTGTTTAAAACCATGTGCAGACACCTGCTGCGGGACCGCCTCCTGGATGGGACGGGAAGAATCATTCCGGCGCTGGAACCAAGACAGGCCACCTGATTTACCTCATCAGCCAAGGCATCATTCACAAGTGAGTCTGGTCCCTCGCTCCCCCCTCCGCTCCCTCCTCCCCCTCCCCCCCCCCCTCTCCCATGAATGCAGTGACCTGCCCTGCACCACAGGCAGTGCTGCTGCCATCATGACCTTACGCACGTGTTCTCGACACTTCACGTGCGCATGTCATGCCCTGATGGTGATGATGAGATGCGGTGTTGGTGTTGGTTGCTGTTGTTGTGGTGGTGGTGCTGGTGCTGTTTGTGGGGCAACTGGTGTAGTTGACTGTATGGTTGACAGCACTCGCATGGCCCTGAGTGAAGCCGGAACACAAGCAGATGTCGACCTGGTGACCAACCTCTACCAAGAGGAGTGGTGGCTTGCCATGCTCGCGGTGCGATTGTTGTCGAGGTCTGCCCCATTGTGGTTGTTGACGTCTGCTCCATTGTTGTTGTTGAGGTCTGCGCCATTGTTGTTGACGTCTTCTCCCCTCCAAGAACCAAGCGCCCCCCCCCCCGCCCTTGCCAATTCAAAACATTTCTGTGTTTCTGCCGGCTCGACTGTGTTTGTGATCAAGCGAGCCCTGCCCCTTTCCCTGCTGCATCCCCGCGCTTCCCCTCCCTGTACAATATTTCAATGGTTCGAAGGAGCCACCCCCCACCCCACCTCCCTGTCCTCTCCTCTCTGGGACTGTCAAACATGTCACATCCATTCTCTTCTGTAAACACATTCCGGAACCTGAGAAGCCCCCCTCCCCCCTCTCTGTCTCTCTCTCGCCGTATCGCGCACGCCGTCTGTATGGACCTGGAGTGCCTGAGTGTGTCGGCAGACTGGCGACCTGGCGTCCATCTGGCAAAAGCATTGGTTTTCTCACAACTACCAGCTGACGGCCATCGAGGCGTACATGGACATGTACCAGATCACCGGCGAGGTGAGCGTCCTGCCGTGCGGTGCGGGGTGGTGCGGTGCGGTGCGGTGCGGTGCCGTGTGGTGTGGTGTGGTGTGGTGTGGTCAGATGGTAGCTCGGTGCGCTGGTGTAGTGCGGTGCGGTTGCGGTGCGGTGTGGTGCGGTGTGGTGCGGTGCGGTGAGGTTGTGAGGTGGTGTTGTGAGATGTTTGTCCCGAGCATTATGGTGGTGTGGTGTGGTGCGGTGAGGTGGCGCGTGGTAGTTCGGTGTGAGAGAGGTGCCATGGGTAGTGGTGTAGTGGTGTAGTGGTGTAGTGGTGCCGTGAGCTCATTTCGCCCTGCTCCCCTTCTCTGCCTTCCTCCTTATTTCTTCTCCCTGTCGCTCCTCTGCTTCCCTCCCCTTGGTCCCACCCAAAAGACTCTCGTCGTTCTGGCGTCATCTTAAGTCCGTACTGAATCAACAGGCACGGTATCTGAATGCGGTAGAGTCTGCGTGGGCAATGCACCGAGAGCACTGGATCCACCCGGGTGGCTCTATTTCTCTTGGAGAGACTCAGGTACTCCCCCCGCTTTCCGTGCTCCCCCCTATCCCCCCCTCCC
>QUTJ01031540.1:0-12563 GCA_003573635.1 Goniomonas avonlea | reverse complement strand
GGGAGAGAGAGAGAGAGAGAGGAAAGGGGGCATGGTTAGGCACCCTGGTGCCTACTTCCTGTCGCTGGTTGATAAACCAGCGGCTGGTTTGAGCGACTGGTTCGGAGCCATTAGAAATATTTATCAACCGGCACGTGCGGCATAATCATTTGATTAGCCCGGTGTACATTGAGTCGGAACTGGCAATAGATAGAAAAAGTCACAAGCCATAGGCACGAGGATGCTGAAATTTTCTATCATACCTTGCTCGCAGGGCGACACTTGGCATAGAGACGCTCCGCATGCTGGAATGCGATGACCTGCAAACAAACGAGTTGACATTGGCACGGTGACGACGACCCCCAAATAGAACACAGGACCGTGGATCTGCCGTGGAGCATATCTAGGTGAGATCACTGGAATCAAGTTCTCGCCCCCCCTCCCCCCACTCTTCCTCCCTCCCTCTCTTCCTCCCTCCCTCTCTTCCTCCCTCCCTCTCTTCCTCCCTCCCTCTCTTCCCCATGAAAACAGAATACTGGAGCGAATATGACACAATCTCCAGCTTGGTGTTCAAGCCGCTGGAACCAATCGACTCTCTGCCAACATGCACGGCGTAAGGAAGGTGCGCAAGAAGTATTCGCACCTCATCGTCTCGGCCATGTAGAATGCACACGGGGCAAGTGAAATTGGAGATCTTGTCGATGTTTCGGTATACATCGCAGCAACATAAGAGGCAGGAGGGAGCACAGCAAGAGGCTAGACAAGAGCCGCTCTGTGGTGGACGTAGAACGTTCAAGCCGGACCTGAGAAAGGCGGGATGTTGGAACTCGGACATAAACTCACAACATCTGCTGTGAAAGCAAACTGACGACAGCGACGTACATGAGCCCGCTGTGGAGGACTACTCCGGCAATAGTCCCTCGCCCTGCCATGTGGCACGATGGCCCTGAACCAACCGACTGCCCATAGAGCACAACGGTGTTGGCCGGGACCCTCTTGATCAAAGCTGCATAGGCTGCTTCAATATCGAGGTACGTTTGGCCCTCGGTTGGTTGCTCGGGTGGCCCGCGGCTGTCTCCGTACCCCGTGTACTCATACCCAAAAACGTTCACATTCAGGCTTCGAGACAGCATTAACCAGAATGGCAACATTTCGCCAATGTCCACTGCGTTCCCATGCGAATACAAAAGGGTCAAGACGCCACCATCGGGCGCGGGTACAAAAACGGCAGGGATAGAGCTTCCGGACTGCGTCGTGATTCGCGTGGGCTCCACTTGAGACATCATCCCACCGAGAAATGCTTGGAGATCTTGATAAATGAACCGCATGGTGTACTCGGGTTTGGCTTTGGGGGAGACCACACCAGCCCCAGGTTCAGCTAGGGCGGTCGCACTGGACCCTGCGTCGGGTTCCCCCTCGGTCTGTTGAGCAGGCTCAGAAGCACTGTCTGCAGTGTCCTTGCCATTTGCAAGTTCGTCAACAGAGCGTGTGATCTCGTACGATGGTGAAGGGGGGTGGTAGGCCATAGCTGTGACAAACTGTCAGCATCAATGCACAAACAACCCACAGAGAGGTACCTGCAATTTTCGTTTTGCTGCAGCCAACCCTGCACCAAACAAAGGCAAGGCCGGCAGAATACAAGCAGTTGCCCATGGTGACTTCTGCTCAGCGGCCACCCCGCTCAGGTAATGGAGACCAAAGAACACGCGCCGATTGAGGTGCTCAAATCAAAATCGCTTGGATAGCCACCAATATTGGTGGTGGAACTTACTAACAGCCTATTAACAGCAACAAATATAATTGCGCTCTAACATTTGAAATAAGACTTTTCAGTGCTTTAAAATTGATTACCGTAAGAGTTCCCACTTTACAGACCTCTGTTGTGGGTTTTCGCTCCTCTCACGCCCCCTTCGGTCTCTCACACCCGCTGAGCCGCTGCCCATGCCTCACCCTAACCCAATGGTCACGATCATCCCTCTGCACTCTATGATGCAGCAGGGGCAAACGGGGGACAAGTCGGTGCCTCGCTCCCTCTTCCATGCTCCTCAGCTCCACCTCTCTGTTCACTAGGTGGGGAATACTCTCTCTCTGTTCACAGCGAGCCCCCAATGTGTTTTTCAAAGCCCGCGTCTCCTCCTTTGGGCATATGGCAGCGAGTTAACCCCCTAGCCGCTCTCGGCCTTTATCCGAGTCTCAGGCGGATAGCTTGAACAGAGTCCTGAACTCCACAGGTCTCTCCCGATCCAGCTCTCTGCTCTCTGCCACCTTGCTCCTAGGCAGATCTACATATCTGTGGCTGCTCTGCAGTTCCCCGCCCCTAAGGCCGCAGTCTTTTCTTCTGTTCTTTTTAGGGTGTTTGCACTTGGACCAATCACCAAAGGGGTGTGTTGTTTGCCACTCAGCTCAGCAGTTTCCGAGAAGCCTGGAAGGAACTTTATGGCTACCGCAATCACCCAGCAACTGCTGGCAAATGTATACAACACCTCACACAACCAGATATGTGCTTGATAGGGCGGCGAAAACTTCTGTCCCCTGACCGGCAAATTTTTTGTAGGGAAGATCCAAAACCCGATATTTTTCAACAGATCTGAGGTCAGGTTTGAGGGTGTTCCCGCTGTCCTTTCGCGCTGAAAATTTGTGGTTTTGTCGTTCAAACTGCATTCTCCCGCCCTCCAAAATATCAGCCCGGAAGGGTCACGCGTTCCCAAGTGGCCGAGGCACGAAAATGCCAGAACGGGCAAACTTCAAGGTGAGATTGCAGGCCGTGAACCAGCCCCCACCACTAGGAGACATTCAGTACAATTATGGCTAACACTTCCCGCAGGTACATTGCTCCAACAAGGCCGAGCAAAGGATTCAAGCCTCATCAGGCATTGTGTCCCTGCTAAATCTGCATTGAGGCAGTGCCACCCAGGTGAGTCGTGTTGTTCCTTGATTTCTTTTGTGTAGCATATCGAGAGTAACCCTTCTTACCCTGTTTTGCAGGCCGGTGCTGTGAATGGCTACCAACGATTTCAGCCGAAATCGCCACAGAATGCAGGCAAAAAAGCAAAATAAATCTAAATTATATAATTATAATCATGTTGTGTCACTCTTTATTTGTGCATGTTTGTCTCTGTTTTCTTTGATTAATTTTTGTGTGTGCATGCTGCTTTTGTGTAGAACAAAGCTGGCTGGGAGATCCGTGCCTCAAGGCCATCTCCACCATTCAGCCCTAAAAAAGATTCAATGCTTGTGCGCTTTCAGCGCTCGTAGCAGCCACAGACCTCAGTGGGTGGAACCTTCTGAGTTAGACAAGGACATCTGTGAGTTCACAGTTTTTGAGAGCCCTGAGGTGGACGTGGCCAGGCTGTGTCAGGCTCACAATCATCGGCTTCCTTGGGTCTTCTACAACCAAAAAAGACCGGTTGCAACCTTTCCGATTTCGGTCGATCCGGGCCGGTGGCGCTCCCACGTGGGAGCGCCTCTGCTCTGGTCTCATGTTGCGACACAGCATAGGATCAGGACCTTCAATAGCTCGTTGGAATTGTAAGCAAGCCTGAGGATCTAGCTCATTCCATCGAGTGTAATTGTGTTAATCTAATATTCAATAAAAATATTTTTTCAAATGTTTCGGGTCGAAATCAGCTGTACAAAATGCTTGCTTGCTAGCCATGAGGGTTCCTGAGAGAAGACACTGATATCCATTTCCCCCCGAACATATTTTTTTAACCTCAGATCTTGAGGCTCCAATTGCGACCTCGATTCAGACAACTGGCGGTGCTGAGAATGAGAGAGCAAATTAATTAAATTCAAGGTGCGCACTGCAACTGCACTGAACTTCATCAAATATACATATTAGGGCCCTCCACAGTGACAATGCCACAATGGCACTACCCCAGGCCACCGAACTCAACAGGCATGCACACACTGAAACAGGACAGGGAACCGGCGCCCCCACCCCCACCACGTGGAACGGGTGCACCTCCACTGGCATGGGAAAAACTGTGGAAACCACCGCCAGACTGACCATGTTTGGACCCAACAGCTTCCTTTTTCTCCTTGTCAATGAGAGCACTCTTCTTATCCTTCTTCTCCTGCTTCTCCAACTAGTTCTTGAGCCACAAAGTCTCAACTCACTCTTGTGTGGTTCAAGAGCAGCGCCACTAAGAGCGCCAAGCTCTGTGGCACGGGCTAAGACAGATACTTGTCTTCATACCAGCCTGAGTCCTTTGCTGACTTGTCAACCAGGTCAGCTCTAACAAGATCAACAGAACGGGCAGAAAGAAAGTGGATAGTACAGTTAGCAACCGTAGCAATCACGGCTGAACGAGCCCCCTGTCAAGGAGGGACTTCGCCCGAGAAAGACCATACTCAATGGTCTTGTTGTGGATATCCTGAATCTAGGCTTTTAGTTTGTCTGGAAGAGAGCGTGTCAAAAAAGCTACATCAGATATGATCTGCACTTTTTAAGTTATCCCAATTTAAGACACGTCTGAGCAGGAATGGGCGCAGTGTCGGACTTCGGGTGAGCAGGTGGAGAGCCTGGGGTCAGTGTTTACGACCAATCGTTGAACGCGAATGTAGCACGAGGTGTGTGCAACAGTCATTGTGGCGGGTACATGGATCAGGAACCAAGACTTATGAATATATCATAGGACCCCACGCAGTTCCTAGTGGTTTGATTAATCTCTCTCTCTCAGGGGTGTTGTTGGCCGCTCAGCGGTTTCCAGGATGTTTGAATAAACTCTCTCTCTCTCTCTCTCTCGCTCAGCGGTTCCTGAATGGCTTGAATCCTCTCTCTCTCTCTCTCTCTTGAATCCTCTCTCTCTCTCTCTTATTTTAATAATCTCTCTCTCTCTCTCTCTCTTGTTTTTCTTTCTTACTCACTGTAACATACTTACTCACGCTATTTCGCAGGCACGTGGGTCGATTTGTCCCGTTCAATCAGCCACCCGAGGTAAGGCGCTCGTGCAAAATTAAATAAAAGTGAATTAAACAAACAGGCAAGCACGGCCAACCTGCTTTGCAAGCACACGGCCAACAATCAGTCGTTTTTTTCGAAATGGCCCCTCTGCACCGAGCCTGCGACCGCTGAGATAAGTTTTGCGATCCGCCGTCTGCCTACAAATCCAACAAATCTCGTCAGATAGATTGCTGCGAGCCACCCCACAAGGCCCTCCCGTGCTTGTCACTGAGAATTGCCCCAGTTGTCACTTTGACAAGCCCAGAAGGGATTCTATCCAGTCGCACGCTTTCATCTGTCCTCAGTCGCGTGTGGTTTCTCCGTTTGGACCCTCTCGCCTGTGTTGCCCAGGTGCGTGGTCGCTGCAGTCGAGGCGGCGAGCTCCCAATTCTAACTTTTTCTTCCGCTGCAGCATGCTCATCCCGAAGAAAAACAGACTCCAGGTCTACAAGCACCTCTTCACCGGTGCGCTCATCTTAACCTTGTTGAGATGATTCTGATTTTTGCGCTCCCGCCACAGAGGGCGTCATGTGCGCTAAGGATGCGCCCAACGCTCCCAAGCACCACGAGATGGACTTGCCTAACCTTCAGATCATGAAGCTTCTGCAGTCTCTCGAGAGCCGCGGTACGTTTCCAGGATTCTTCTCTCGAATGAGAGCTGTCTCTTCATGGGCAAGTCTCCTCAATGGTCAAAACAGGTTATTGCAAGAAGATGTACAGCTGGAGGTGGTACTACTACTACCTCACCAACGAGGGTGTGGCCTACCTTCGGTGTGTGATATTGATTTGAGTCATGCTGCTCAGCTCCTCACATCTTTCGCAGCGAGTACCTCGGCAACATTTCCGAGAACGTGATCCCCAAGACCCAGATGAAGCAGGCTGCGCGCCCCCAGACTGGCGCCCGCCCCTTCGACCGTGAGGGCGGCCGTGGTGGCGACAGGCCCTTCGGCGACCGTGGCCGCTTCGAGGGTGGCCGCGGCCGTGATGGCCGTGACTCCTACCGCTCAGGCCCCCCCCGCGAGGGTGGATTCGGCCGCGGATTCAACAAGGAGGGTGGCGCTCCCGGTAGCGACATGCAGCCCTCTTTCGTGAGTTGGATTTTCTTTTTTGTTGGTAGAGAGTGGACATGCTACATTTGTCATCTGTCGTTTCTGTCATCTGCCCGGTATGGGTCTGGCAGGCTGTTGACAATATCTCCACAGCGTGCTGGTGCTGGCCGTGCTGCCCGCGCACCCCCGTCGTAAATCTTCTCGAGCAGGCATCAACAGGGCAAACGGTGGTGAGTTCAGGCGTGAGCGGTACCTGCTGTCTCTTCGGCATAAAGACAACGGTACCGTGAGGACATCCTTGTGTACCGTGTCCCCGTTCCACTGTGCCGTCCCTGTTTCTTTCATTTATAGACTATATTCATGTGATGCCATTGTTTGATTGTGGGAACTGCTCCGTTTTGCAAGAGAATCAAATCTTCACAAGACGCATGCGACCCGACTCAAACAATGAAACCTCAAAACGATGGGACCAACTCAAATGGCTGCTAGCTAATTATTGTACACTGCACCAGACGTTTGGTATTCATCGTACGGAACCAACAAAACGGACAAAGAGTGGACCTGATCCCGTTCTCACCCCCCTACGGCGTAAGGAAGGAAGTTGCGCTGCCGAAGCTTTGCTTGGATTGAGTACTCATCGGTCGTCAATAGGGACGTGGAGCTCGAAGCCTTGGTTGGATGTCTCGTTTGACATCTCAACCAATGTTGGATCTCTCATTTGACATCCAACAGTGGAAGCAAGGATCTCGTCAGTTGTCATGAGTACGCCTCACCATCTCTCTCTCTCTCTCTCTCTCTCTCTCTCTCTCTCTCTCTCTCTCTCTCTCTCTCTGTGCATTGGGCATATGAGGCACATTGAAGATGGAGAGAGAGCCTTCCACACCCAAGCAGGATAGCAGCGGATCCGTAGGGAGAAAGGAGAGAGAGAGAGACGTTCTCAATACTGTAAAAGATTTAATACATTTGGAGAGGACCATGGTGGTGGTGGGGTCATCCAAAGAGTGGATGTATTCGGAGCAATTTCTTTGCTGAGGATGTCGATCACTAACGAGGGCCTCGGAAATTGATTTGTTTCAACGAGCAAAGAAAACAAGCAAGAGAAAAAAAAGAGCAAGGCGAGAGAAAAAAAACCAAAATGATGGTTCTACTGGGAATTGAACCCAGGTCCCATGCGTGTCGAGCATGTATCCTAACCACTAGACGATAGAACCGTCAGTCAGATACTGATGAGCTCGATCATGCCTACATGACTGACTTACAACGTTCATGACAGTGTTTAGAGAGAGAGAGAGAGAGTATTCAAGCGGTGTTTAACTTCATGTGCTCATCATATGGAACATACAGTAGAAAATTCAACCGCGTTGAAGTGACTGAGAGAATCGAATAAGAAAAGATAAAGAATGGAATATTCTTGTGGATTTATTGTTGATTTTTTTCCCTCGTTATCGTTCATGTTATTGTTCCGGAGACCTCGCCCTGCCATACTTCCTCACGAGAACAAAGACTTACTGGTTGAGGTTCCCCCCAAAACACTTGCGACTCAAAATCGTCATGACCATTTTATATTGGTTGTTCAGTCACAGCAACAGTACCAAAGGAGTCCTGCACAAGCTGAATGGCAGCACGCTGAGGGCGCAAACACCTTCGTGTGTCGAAGCGTGACCGATGACGGGCGTGTTGTGCGTGTTGGGGCGATAGTGGGTGTGGTCTGCCCGTCAGCCTGTGCCCCGTCTGCCTGTGCCCGTGTGTGTGCCCCTGTGTGTCTGCGTCGGTCTACCTGTGTCCCTCTTCGTCTGCCTGTGACCTTTGCCTGTGCCGGGGTGTCTGTGACGGTGAATGCGCACGCTACAGCTTGCTGCGGCCAGCGCTGCCCATGTTGGCCATGTACACCATTACTGTGACAAGGTGTCAACTACACAGAGGAGCGAGACAGGGAGGAAGCGAGGGGGGGGGGGTGGGGAGAGGAGGAGAGGGGGAGAGCAAGAGAAGAAGCGTCAACACCAAGAGCGGAAACACACAGGGGGAGAGAGGGGCGAGGGAGGACTGCGCAGCTACAGAACCACGACATACATCGGAGAACTAACTGCCTAGGAGCATTGCGACAGGGGGGGAGGGATCGAGAGAGAGGGAGAGAGAGGGAGAGGGGTGGGGGGGGGGCAATCGCTAGGCGAAGGGGGGGACAATAGCCTGCAGTTGGAGGAAGGAACGTACTTGCGTTGATAAACTCCTCCGAGGTCCAGCGCTCTTTGAGGGCCGCGACTTCCCTGCGATTGACCGACCGCAGCTCGGCCACCATCTCTGGAGTGCGAATTGCCTGATTGGGAGGAGAGAAAAGTGAGATACTTGGGAATTCGCAGGGATCGTACCCGTTTGGCTGCCATTAGAGCCTGAGGGGGCGAGTTGGCCAAACCGCGGGCAACGCCCATCGCGTGCTTAACAAGGTCAGCTTTTGGAACTGCCGCTGTCACGAACCCAGAGCGAACTGCCTCCTCCGCACCAAGTTTCTTTCCTGCGCACATGATGGTGGGTTGCGCAGCAAAGTCGCCGGATTGAGGTAAGGTACCAAGCAACAGCATTTCGTTAGCAAGCATAGCCCCCATACGGATGGGAAACATCACAGAAGAGCAAGCCTCAGGCGCTTGTCCTGTCACAACGAACGGGGTCGTGAAGGAGGCACTGCAGGGTAGTTCAGTTGCTGTTGATGAGTCGAGCAGAGCATGAACCTGTCACTGCAGTAAATGAAGTCGCAGTGCCCGAGCCTGTAAAACATGAGATAAAATATTTCAAACACAATGATCTGAATGGCATACGTTGTCGCAGCAATTCCGATCGAAGGTCCATTCACAGCGGCAATAAGCACCTGGCAAACCGGAGTCAAACACCAAGCAAAGCAAGCGCGGACACACACACACCACACACACACACACACACACACACCTTTGGAAATGCGATAAATGCGTCAACAAAGTCAACGAGCATGCGCGTGTTTGTCTCCAACTTCTCTGCCATGGCGTCGGGATCCCCCATGTCCCCAGCAGTGAACACGGAGAGGTCGTTTCCGCTTGAGTAGAAGTCGCCTGCTCCCGTAAGAACAACAACACGGATGTCTTCGTGGTCTCTAGCATAATTCAGTGTCTTCGTGACTGTCAACACAGAAATCAGTTCCAAATTATGCGTATTGATGCTCCCACCCTCAATGTACATCTCGGGGCTGATCGCGTTCTTGCGGCGCTGTCACAAGCACATCAGCGGGGTCAAGTGGCATTTTCGACCACACCGGCCGGTTCATTGTCACGAGCAGCACTCCGTCATCAAGTTTCAGCTCAAGGGTCTCGCACTTCGGGAGCGACATTTTCGTGTACCGGACATCGATAACGTTACCGAAAAGTCGATCTGGCCGGCGATGCGAGCCTCGATGAGAATTGTTGTGGGCTTGCTTGCTCTGGTTTGTGTTGATGGAGTCAATCATGACTTTGGGGAAACGTTCATTCATCGTCGCTCCGCGACCCAAGTTCCGCCCCTTCGGGACCAGCTTGAGTACATCGACAATGGAGTGATAAGGGTCGGCGTTGATCTGACGAGAGGAGGGTCAATTGGTTACTTGGCGACATCGAAGAACCCCGACGAGAATGTGATTAACTGCCATGACATGGGACGGGAGGTGCAATTGTCTTTCTACTCAAGGCCCGCCTTCTACAATCCGCCGACACCAGCTTATCCGCAAGGGGCCTGCGACAAGCTCTTTATGGGGGCAGAGTGGCCTTGGAACCCAATTGGAGCAGGAGATATCGACGGGAATCATGGTGAGATCTTGAATATGACCAAAACAAACACGTCGATACATGTTGTCAGCAGGCCCTTGCAGGTGAGTTGCCTTTGTTTTTGCTTTTGTTTTTTGTGTTGTTGCTGACATGCCGTTAGTGGGCGTGCCACAATGTTGCTTGCGAATGCACGTTCGAGCAGTTCATCACTCTGGACACACCTAGTGGTACCGGTGTCCAGGTCAACGCGACGCTCCACAGCTCTCGGACAGACCCGTACACCCCCGGATTAATGAGCCAGGAACTCCCAGCGGTCTGTTTGTCACGCACAATCCTGTCCCTAACTGAGATCCCAGGTCTACAGCACGGCACCGTATTACCACTTGGTGACGTATAATGGGTCTCTCCCGTTTCAGCATGAGCCCACGGTCGAATACAGCACGACTCCGCATGTGCCGTGGCATCCGGGAATGTAAGTGATGAGGTTCTCTTTGGTGCTTTGTGGCCAAGTTTTTTTCGGAGATCTGTTTCTGTGTTTGACCTGACCGCGTTGCAAAGGTTTCCGGCGTCCGAGCATTGGGCTGCACTCTTGAACGATGAGGGATGGGGCATGGGTGTCGTCAACACTGGCATCAGCACAATGCTGGGAGGATTTTATGGTGACCCTGGCAAGGGAGGACCTCAAGATGACCCTACCGGTACGTGTTGGGCACTATGTCGATTGGTGTGCCGCCGATGGTAGATGAAGACGATCAGATGTCAGGCTTATGCTTTGGATCAGGCAGAAAATCTCATACTGTCCCCATTCACGCCCGATCTAGGCTACCTCGCACCAACGACCCAAGTCTCCTTGGGCCCAAATGACGTCTACAACTTCACCTTTCACCTCGTGCTCGGTGATCTCGACACCATCCGGAGCTACGCTTATCTTGTTGCTGGGCATTAGGGACTCCCTGGAGGCGGCGAGAACCACCTCTGAATGATCGTGGGCATTGTGTGCCAGTGTTTCCACCCATCGACATTTCAGCTACTCTGTAGACACGCGGGGAGCTGCCTCCGTGTCAAGGGCAGGTGTCATCATCACAATCTTTGGACATGGGCATTGCCAAGCAAAAGACGCACTCAGAAAGACGCACTCAGGGTGCAGAATTCACAAGTAAAAATCATTCGCGATGGTGGACAGAGTGAAAGAAGTCGATTTTCGACAAAATCAAAAACAAGACTTCACGCTTGACACTAGTGCCTACTTCCTGTCGCTGGTTGAGAAACCAGTGTCTGGTTAGAGTCGGCTGGTTTGAGTCAAGGTCAAAACCGTAATTAAATTGAACCCGCCGCTGGAAAACTGGATCGCGTTTGTAGTCCCGCCTGGTGTACAAACCAGCGGCTGGCTCGGCTGGTTTGCAACAAACAAACTAAAATACAATGGTTGGACAACCCCAAGCTCCCTGATCCGCCTGGAGAGTGCCTGCTGGTTGACGACGGTAGCGTCCTTCTACATCCCCCCCCATAAATAGCATAGACTACGGGATGGCAACGGAGGAACGATAACGAAGGAATAATGCATGATCGGGAACGATAATGCATGAACGATAAGGCGTCACGAGAACGAGGGAACGGTGGCATGGACTTATGGGCGATAGAGCGAGCGAGCGAGAGAGAGAGAGAGAGAGAGAGAGAGAGAGAGAGAGAGAGAGAATTCACCCACCGATGTGACGGTTGAGACCCAGTTCCAGTCGAGAGATATCCCGGTCAAGTGAACCGTCAGAGAAAAGAGAAGAGAGAAGAGAGATAGATAGAGCTGTTTTTATAGATTACAATCACACCGGCGGCCAGCCGAGCCTATTTCACAAAGTTTTCGAGCCCAAGCTCCTAACTCAGAGCGAGTCCTCGAGTGCCCTATTAGAGTACAAATAGCTTAAAGCTGCCACTGATAACGTCGCGCTTCATACGCCATCATGATAAGGTCGCAGTTCTCATATGCCTTGCTGATATTTCACAGTTCTTCATACGCCATCCTGATACGACCGCAGTTGGAATACACTGCCCCCACCGGACAGACCTGTCACCTTGACATCCACCCTCTCCTCCCTCTCCACACCCTACCTTCCCTCTCCTCCCGCTCCCTCTGCTCCTCCCTCTCCCCCCTCCCCCTCTCCTCCCGCTCCCTCTTCACTGGGCAGTTGTGACCACCTACCAAAGGCCCATCGCCACACACAGGCTGCTCCTCCGCATGGACTGGACTGCCGCCCACCAAACGCCGCAAGAAAGGGCCCATCACCACACACAGGGTGTTCCCCCGCTTTCCGACGGCCCACCAAAGGCCCATCGCCACACAGGCTGCTCCTCCGCACCCTCCTCGGGGTGTGTCCGCCCCCGCCCTGTCGACTCTGCAGGTGTGGGACGACGGGAGAGCGGTCGCTCGGTCGTCAAAAAAAGCGTGCCGACTGGACGGCTGCTGACGAAAAAGCGTGACGACTGGGCCCACCAAAGGCCCATCGCCACACAGGCTATTCTTCCGCACCCTCCTCGGGTGTGTCGGCCCCCGGGAGCGGGGAGTCATAAAGCGTGCCGACTACCGCCCACCAAACGCCTCGGGGTGTGTCGGCCCCCCCGATGACGGGAGCGGGGAGTCATAATATAAAGCGTGCCGACTGGACTACCGCCCACCAAACGCCGCAAGCGCCCATCACCACACACAGGCTGTTCCCCCGCTTTCGACGGCCCACCAAAGACCCATCGCCACACGCCTCCGCACCCTCCTCGGGGTGTGTCGCCCCCCCCGACGACGGGAGCGGGTAGTTATAAAGCGTGCCGACTGGACTACCGCCC